>JAUTXW010001502.1:0-130000 GCA_030620095.1 Kuschelorhynchus macadamiae
TACATAATATATATATATATATATATATATATATATATATATATATATATATATATATATATATATATATATATATATATATATATATATATATATATATATATATATATATATATATATATATATATATATATATATATATATATATATATATATATATATATATATATATATATATATATATATATATATATATATATATATATATATATATATATATATATATATATATATATATATATATATATATATATATATATATATATATATATATATATATATATATATATATATATATATATATATATATATATATATATATATATATATATATATATATATATATATATATATATATATATATATATATATATATATATATATATATATATATATATATATATATATATATATATATATATATAATAAACACAAGATAATGCTCTCAGAGTTACAATCCGACATTTCGTGTTCAAGTTTCATCATCAACTTATTTTCGTATATTATATATATATATATATACATTAGTTTGGCGGTTCTTGGGAACGTAGTCCAGAAGGTATGAAACTACAGTTTTTCATGACTACTGCATATTTAACTTTATTATTTTTTGTTTATTTGCATTAGCAGGACGTTTCGATTAATTGCGCATGCATTTTTCAACTGCAAAATAGGCTAAAATTAAAACAGTAATTCGTCTAATTACTGAGATTAGAATTGCGCATTTTTAAAAAATTCACCAAGGACAGACCAATTACAAAAACAATAATATCCACTAAAAGATCTTTGTCTTAAGGAACGTTTTAAATTTTCTAGGTGAACTTTTTCATACTATATACTTTTGCAGTTTTACGTTTTGTGTTTATTCAAATTAACTTGCTGGTTTCTCCCATTTGTCGGCTTGTTTCTGCCTAATATGCCTTTTTACGTATACATTTTCATTTGGCGTAAAGATTGCAGGATCGTCTCGGTTTTCATTTATTTTACCTATCACTTTTTTCTTGGTATTGATTATTTTTTCGTTTAATTGTGAATATAAGATTTTTGTTTCATTTTTACGGTCATTAATATAGTCGCTAATTATTAATTGGTCCAATTTAATGTCAAAGGGTTTATCCTCGGTAATTTGACCGTTTATTATGTCAATCGGCTTCATTTTAGTTGTGGAATGTATGAATTTATTATAAGCATATATTTTTTGGGACACAGGTGTTTTGTTAAATTCTTGATTGTTTAATAAACGTATAATTTTTATTTTGAGTATTATTACTAAACAATTTTTTATTTTATTTTTAATATATGACTTTCAAACAGATAACAGAGTTAACTAAGTTAAACTCAAGTTACAAATATTTTACGTTATAAAACAGTACGGTGTATATAGAAACATGCTTTAGTAATTTATCCTAATAGGTACGTTTTGAGGTTATGACATAAAAGTCTAATACTATTTGTGCTTTTCAAAGTCTCTGGTATATTATTAAAAGTTTCAGTGCTTCTGTAGATCGGAGAATCCTGTGCATTCTTTGTTCTGGCATAAATATTCCTGAAGTTTGTCTTTTCTCTTACATTATAGGTATGATTGTCTTTAATTTGTTTTAGATTAGAATTGATTTTGATTTTTTTATTTCTTATGTTATGAATTAATTTGGCTTCTTCTAGTGTTCTAATATTGTTTAAACACATAATATTTGTTTATCTGTATACTATTTGTTGATGTGTAATATGGTAAGTCGTAAAGTGCCTGTAAGGCTTTGTTTTGTACCCTCTGAAGCTTATTTAACAAGAATTGGGGAGCATTTCCCCAACAAGGTATAAGGTACCTTAGATGAGGCTCTATGAAACTATTGTATAGCATCCTTCTTGTCTTGTTATTGAGATATTTAGGGCACATTCTGATTGCACCAACAGTTGGAACTATTTTGTCGATGATACTCTTAATGTGGTTAGCCCAGTTCAATACTCGCTAACTCTTTTTGGTTTTACATCATTTAGGGTCACTTCGATGTGACCATCAGCTTTATTTTTTTGTCTAAAAATCATAAATACTGTCTTTTCAACATCGAGTGTTAATTTGTTCTAACACAACCAATGGAAGGAGGTATCAAGGTCTTTAATTATAATTTATTTTTATATATTTAATTATATATTTATAATAAGTCCTTAAGACTAGCACTTAAATACGCAAGTGCAGTATCATCTGCATTCATGAAATATCTAGCACTGAGGCCAACATATTTTAGGTTATGAACATATAGCAGGTACTCCAGGGGCCCAAGGGCAGATCCCTGGGGACGGCCTACCGTAATTGTGGTCTCTTTACTCATATATTTATTATTTAATACAGTGAAGTGTTTCCTATTCATTGAATAGGATGCAAGAAGGTCATAAGACACTCCTCGAAGTCCCATTTTTTAAAGTTTTTCAAGCATTAAGTTATTGTCCACTGTGTCGAACGCTTTTCTCAAATCTACAAACACCGCACATACATATCTGTTTTCGTCTACCTCTGAGTAAATGTACTTCAGGAAGTCTACAGTTACATTCAAAGTGCCACTGTATTTCTGGAATCTATACTATAAGTCCAATTTACAATTGTTTTCAAAAAATTGTATAAGCCTAATTTTAATTATCTTAGAGAACACAGTCAGCAGAGAGATCGGTCTATAATTATTTAGTTCATTATGTTTACCACTTTTGTATATAGGTAGTATTTTTGCAATTTTAAGTTCTTCTGGAAACTGTATGCTCTGCAGTGTGCGATTCACTAATTTTTTCACCGCACATTTTTTTATCTATAAGCTGTACAATATCTTGTTTAGTAAGGGTGTCTACACCTGGTGCACTATTACTTTTAATGTCTTGTAAATTTTCCCAAACTTATTTCAGATCTGTGGGTTGTAGTAATATTGTAGTGGGTACTTCTTCCTCATCAAAATCATGTTGTGCGATATTATTTATTTGACTGGCAAGATTTAGTCTAATGCTTGAAAAGTGGTTGTTAAATTGTTCTGCAATGCCCGGGTCATTCTCAACTGGAACACCATCTGCGTTTATTATTTGATTTATCTTATGTTTTTGCTGATTGCCTTTTGCACAGAGTTCATGTAGTACTCTCCATATTTTCCTACTATTATCACCAGCATTCTCAATTTTTCTCTCAGCGTATCTCTTTTTCAATAAATTTCTTAAATTGTTCACTTCATTCATTTAAGTTCCACATTCTGTATAGCTTATCCCTATGTTTAATTATTTGAATGTATTCTCGATTTAGCCAGTATTGTTCATTTACAACCTTGATATTATATCGTGTAGTTTGGCTACCCTTTCACTGTTTTATTGCATGTGTCAACTCTTTAAAAGATGTTATTTCTTGATTATTTATTATGTTTTCAATGCTGTTTCTCCGGGCTTCTTCCTTATAATCCTTTCTTTTTTTCCATACAATTTTTGGTTTTTAGATAGTTATATGTAGTAGCTTGTGATCGGAGATCATGTGGTCGCCCAAACGGATAATGCATTAGAGGTTTTTATTTGTAATTGCGTGGTCTAATATGCTAGATTTGGTTGCACGAATGCGTGTTGCTTGATATATGTCTACGGTATTCTGTATCACAAACGTATTCATTTCAACCATATTCCTGTATTCACTGATAGTTGGTGCATCACTTAGAAGGTCCAGATTAAAGTGTCCAGTAACAATGCAGGGTTTTCATCAATTATCTGTAATTTTGTCCAGTAGATCGAGGAAACAAGCATCGCCACTTGAAGGGGGTCTATATCTAGCACAAGTATCACAGTAGAAATCATTTTTATGTACATCTCAACCATCTTGATATCCTCCAAGTTGGTCTCCTTAAGGCTTTTTTTGACATAGTGCCCCTCCTTTGCTTGTGTCTCTACAGTGATGTACAGAAGAGTAGCCAGATAGATTGTAATACTGACCATTATTCACAATATCATTTAATTCGTCGATCAATTCGAAGGCTCCTAATATAAATATAGAGGATATTGAATTTAGATGTAGGATCCATTTTTAGTTTTAAAGCTGTTATTCATCTGGTCTAGTACTAAGGAATTTACAGGAGATAAAGACGCAGATATAAAAACTAATTTGGCAGGTCCCTTTCTGATCGTATTTTTATTGGTGGGTTGGTGTCATTTTTTCTTAAAAATATTTTACCATTAAAGCAATAAGCAGATTTAAATTTATTAGCTTTTCGAACTTCTGTTGCTTTTTTAATAAGGACTAATTGTATTGAGTGAGATCTTCATTGATATAAATATTTCCATCATTTCCCTCCAAGCCATACTCTCCAACTCTTATTCCTTTTATTGCTCTGATCCGGTCTTGAACCTGTTTTCTTTTGTCGTAACTTCCAAATTTCACAAGGATTGGGTAGTCATCCTTTTAATGATTCTGTGGGTCTGTACAATGTATCCTTGTTTTGATTGTGTATTCATAGTCCCTAATATCTTCTTCACTATTTTTAGTTCATCTGTTTTGCTTTGTTTGGGTATGCCTACAATGAGAAGGTTCTTTTCTTTGTCCTTTTGCTCCTATAAATTCATTTTTCCTTCAAGTACGGCAACTTTTTGTTGTAATACTATATTTTCTTCTCTCAGTTTCTTTATTTCCAGGACCAGATTTTCATTTACAGTTTTTTGGTCATCAAAGCAGTCTGACATGTGCTGTACTGATTTTTCCAAGTTTTTCATATCAGCCTTAATTTTTTCTTGGAATGGATTAAAAACTTCCTTTAGTAGATCCTTAACAGTTTTTAACTTTTTTTCGTCCATATTAATCGAATTTTCGATCTTTTCGTCCGATTGTTTTTCGACGCTATCCTCACTTTTTTTCCGCATTTTGCAACAGCGAACTTTTTCTTGCTGATCAGGTACTTTAGCCTGGAACGCATAGTTTCCGTGATAGGAAGAGCCATAAAGCTCACAATCCAAAAACGAATTTACCTTTTTTTTACAATATTTACACGTTTTTTCTTTCTCAGATTTTCCACTATTTTCACATGCCATAACAACACATTACGCTCTAGAAATAATTGTTACATTCCTGGGAACACAGTGAGAAGTTATTATTACGTTAGTTTATTAGTTTTTTATATTAATTTTGATAGGAAACAATGCTCACAATGTAAACAAACTACGTCCGCGAAAAAAAACACTCTAAACTTGAAAATTTTCACTGTACTGCAGATTGTCCTTTTTATTAACTCTCTATGCTGCTCTTTAGAGAACTTTTTTTATTTATTTTGCCCTTCATCAAAAATTATTTAGCAGACAAACATATCAAGTGTTTACTACTCTTCTTAATTCTTTTTTATATGTGCAATTTGGAATCTCGCAATTATTCGTTTTTTGACATTGTGTTGTTTCGTTGTATTTCATAGAATTATACCTTCAGGTCGCGGTGAAATCGTAATAAAATTAATTAAGTTCGTTTTTATTTACATGAAAATATAGTTTTACTTTACTATATGAGGTAATTAAAAATCCTGTATCAAAATCTAAACTAGCTCGAAGTAATTTTAAGTCATCAATCCCAATTAATCCATCGAATTCATTATGGAATTTGAGCATGAACAATTTTAGATTAAAAGGTTTAGGCAGTTGGGCACTGCCAAATTTTTAGAATACTGTTGTAATATCTTCTTGTTCTGGTTCGAACTACATGCTTAAGAAAATAATCAGCGTGCACTCCTTACTGTGTAACACTTTATTCTGCTCTTTTCTAAATCTAATTACAATGGTATAAAACTACTTAGACTAACCTAATTAATAAAATAAATAATAATTTGATGATTCTATAAACTATTACTCCATATTTACAACAATCGAAAAGCTGTGTTGGACATTGTTGCAATAAGTTATTGCCTTAATTATAGTTCAATGATATGGCCTACTTTTGCAACTTGGATTCCATCACACCTTCCCCAAAAAGCAAAAAAAAAAAATATATACATATAGATTTTTTTCTTTGTGGAATTAACTAAAATAATGTTTTATTCTATTTTTATGTATTTCTACATTCTTATTTTTAATTTTTACCACTACATTTGGATCATTATCCTCCAAAACTGGATATGGACCATTAAATAAAGCTTCTAATTTATTATTTCTACCGCTATTTTCTACTAAAACCATATCTCCTACATTATAAGTTTGACTTTTACAACTGTTTTTGTCATACTCAATTTTGCGTTTATTTTTTGATGTCATTAAATTATTTCTCGCGTCATTCCACGCTGTTTGCAACCGAAATTTGAGTTCCTTAGGATAATCATAAAAATTATATACTGGATCGACTTGATTAACGATGTTAGATGGAATATTACTGGATTTTCCAAATACGAGTTCATAAGGTGTGTACTGCGTTGACGTGTGTACACTGTTATTGTATGAAAAACACCAATAAGGAACCCAAGAGCTCCAGTTAATAGTTCCTTTCGACAGTTGCATGCGTAGATATGCACCCAAATGCTTATGGGTATTTTCAAGGGCTCCTAAAGTTTGATGGTGAAATGCTGTAGAATTTAATTGTTTAATTTTAAGCAGCTTACAAGATTCTTTAAATATATTAGATAAAAATTCGGTTCCCTTGTCTGTTACGCAAGAAACAGGAATACCGTAACGCAAAATAAAATTTTCTACAAATGACTTTGCAACAGTCAATGCCTCTTTATTGGGAAGCGGATATGCTTCCACGAATTTTGTTAGCTCATATTGAAGTGTGAGTATATATTGATTATTTTCAATATCAACTGGTAATGGACCGACTAAGTCTAGGTATACTTTTTGAAATGCTGAAGTAGCCGTTGATGATATTGTCATAGGTTGTTTATTTGGTTTTGAATGCTTGTACCTTTGACATTCGTCACACCTTTTGACAAAATCCTCAACGTCATTCTTCATGGTTACCCAAAAGTAATATCTTTTTATATTGTTATACATTCGGTTTATCCCTGAATGTCCTCCCGTTGGTAATGTATGAAAGTCATTAAGAATTAACTGACGTAATTCCTTATTTTCTATCCTTTGTTTATCTTTTATAATACTGAGTTTAAGATTTGTCTTGAAAATTTCGTTTTTACATTTAATCATGCGCATGTCATTTAAAAACTGATTAGACTCATTATTTTTTATAATAATTAATTCCGGAATATCGTGTTTTTTACATAATTTCTCCAGATGCCTCAACGACTCACCTAAGTTCGACGTTGATCGGTATTTCTGGGATATGTACACTATCTTAGAATTGACGTCATACATTAAATTTTCATATTCAGTTTTTAATTTATTATTAAGCTTTATTTTCGTAAATTCATTTTCACGTACCGGCCGTAGTTCTATTATTTGAGTTTTAGGGTATTTTAATATTTCCACTGCAACAGGGTGATCAATCCTGTTTTCCATGGAAGTATTATCACTTGTCATATTGGGTTTTGTTTTGTTATTTTTTGTCTCCGAACGAGTGATTGCGTTTAAACTGGCACTCACTTTATTATTCATTTCTTTTAATTCGTTCGACTCTATACACACACGTGACAAAACATCCGCTGTAACATTTTCAGCACCTTTCACATAGTGGATTGAAAAATCGTATTCCTCGAGCGTTAGCCTAAATTTTGTGAGCCTACTAGAAGGATTTGTCATGCCAAATAAGTATATTAAGGGACGATGGTCCGATAATATTATAAATTTTTTACCAAATAAATATGGTCTAAAATGTTTACATGACCAAACGATTGCTAATAATTCCTTCTCTATTGTACAATAGTTTATTTCTGCTTTATTTAGAGTTCTAGAAGCGAATGCAATAGGCCTGTCATCTGAGTTCGACAATACAGACCCCAACGCGTACCCACTTGCATCGGTTCTAAGAATAAATTGATTATCTTTTGAAAAATTTGGATACTGTAACAAGGGCGGACTAATAAGAGACTGTTTTAAAGTTTCAAATGAGTTTTGACAATCCTCAGACCATTTAAAAACTATTCCTTTCCTAGCTAGTTTATTTAAAGGGTGAGCAATTTCTGCAAAATTTTTAATAAATTTCCTGTAATAATTTGCAAATGCAACGAAGCGTTTGGCTTCGTCACAATTTTTAGGAACTGGATATTGAGAAATAACCCTTGTTTTTTCAGGATCAGGTGATATACCTTCAGATGAAATTAAATGACCCAAATATAAAATTTCCTTTTTTAAGAACTCACATTTACTAGGATTTAATTTAAGGTTTACTTGTCTAAGGCGTTGTAGAATTTTAGTTAAATTTTGATTATGATTCTGTAAGGAATGTCCAAAAACTATCAAATCGTCTAAATAAACAAAACATGCCTCGTAATTTAAACCCGCCATTGCTACAGTCATCAACCTTGAGAACGCACTAGGACTTATTTTCATACCCATTGGTAATCGTTTCATTTGAAATTGTCCTCTGTCCGTTGTAAAGGCTGTACAGGGCCTACTCTCAGGATCAAGTTCTAATTGGTAATATCCTTGTGCTAAATCAAGGTGCGAGAAATAAATCGCACCAGATAGGGAATCTAGAATTTCCGTAATATTCGATAGCGGAAATACATCATTTTGTAGGCGTTGATTACATAACCTAAAATCTATTATCAATCTGTGACGTTTAACGCCATTTTTGTCCGGTTTTTTGGGAACTAATAAAAGAGGTGAAGACCACTCTGAGTGTGCTTCCTCTATAATACCCTTTTTTAGCATATCGTCCACCTGGTTATTAATTTCCTCTTTTTGAGCATGAGGTAACCTGTAAGGTTTAACGTAAACTGGAGTTGTGTCCTCCTTTAACCTTATTTTTTGCTTATATAAATTAGTAACTGTTAATGAATCATTTTCTAAGTGAAAAACATCCGCATATTTAGCGCATATTTTTTGTATAGAATTTCTCTCTTCTACGTTAAGGGCTTCTGTATTTATAAGATCTAAAATTGTATCAACTCTGTCAACGGAGATTTTATTTTTTGTAAAAGAATAAACATCATATTTTGATAGATATTCAACTTTAGGCTCAAAATTTCGCAATCTTATTTCTCTTTCATTCACATTCAATAGCCTTACAGCCACTTTACCATCTTTCGGTCTTGCAATACTATTTGCGATCAACACTCCCTCACATAATTCATCATTTAAAATGACACATTCATCTGTGGGACTGGTACAGCAATGTGTAATTATTTCACATGGGGGTGGAATAACAGTATATAAATTATTTTTGGACTCCAAAGGTACTGTTATTTGCTTATTTTGATTAAGCCAAAAAGAAAATAAAAACTTTTAATAATCGATAATTTCACCATACTTAAGGAAAAAATCTGAACCTAGAACTCCATGTATACTAGAATCGAAACTTTTAATAATTGTAAGATCATGAGAAATATATTCATTGTTCATAGTGAATAAAATATTTGCAGATCCAGCTGAATATGTTGAGCCTGCAATTCCTTTAATTTTAATTTTATTAGTTGTATTTATAATACTACTATCTTTCAAATAATTCTCAAAAAAACAAGAAATACTTGCACCAGTGTCACATAAAAATATCATTTCTTCCCTTTCATACCCGACACGCACATAATTTAAAGCATTCATATTAAAACTAGCTGTATCATTATTTTTTAAATTATTAGAAACGAAAAAACTTATTTCCTTGAGATTCCTCGCTGTTTTTATTTATGTTACTACTTTCCACATTATCAACAAAATATACACTATTATTTGAAAACTGCTGACGCCTACCTCCTCGACGAAAATTTGACCTACTAAAGCTGGAACGACCTCGGCCTTGGTACTGCGAATTATTTTGCTGTCTGCTAAAATTGTAATTATTAAAGTTTTGCCTACTCGGGTTACGAGATTGATTATAATTATGAATTTGTCTAAAATTTGTAAAATTACCTCTAGACCGATTTCCTCGATATTGGTGACGCCCACGCATATGAAATAAGTTATTAGAATAAGTTGGGGTTAAATTTAAATTTTCTTCTTTAGCGCCAGTTATCGCGTCCTTTAAATTATTGTAATTTCTAGCTTTTATTATTGTTCTTAAATCTGAATTTTTTAACCCATTCGCGAAAGCATTTATCGCCAATTTTTCATTCACCGGTTGTAAAATTTTTGCCGAATTTTGATCACCGTCCGCTTGCGCTAAGGTTAAATTTAATAAAAGTTGCTCGATAGTTTTCGCATAATCATCTATACTTTTAGTATCTTGTCTAACGTTATGCAACTGATTAGCTAAAGCTGGTGCAGATTGTTTTGTAAGAAGTTGGTTTTTTATATCTGTGACCAAAGCACCAACATTAGTATACGTCGTTTGTAATCTTAATTTCGCGTTTTGTGTTAATTTGGCCTTTAAAACATATTTGATTAGCAATACTTTCCCGTTGTCGTCAAGCAAGTCGTTATATAATTCAATAGCATCAATCAACATTTTCGTAGTTTCTTCGGTACCATCCATAGATGGCAACAAAGAAGCTGCGGTTCGCAAATCAAATTTTTCACTCATTGTTGAACTAGGATGAATGCCCAAAACCAAATCAGTCTCTGCGAGCTGTAATTTTTTTTTATCTTTTATGGCAATTAACCGACCTGATAAAATAGATCTAGCTTTATCTATGTTTTCTCTTATTTCTAATACATATTTTTGAAAATGTTCTAATTTATCGGTGTCATGCACCTGTTTACTATACTGATCTCTAAGCTGAAAAAATTTATTTTCTAATGTTTCTACGTTGCTACTTAATTTATTTACCCTATCCAAAGATTCTCTACGCTCTAATGACTCCTTTTTTATATTTATGATAAATAATGAAATAATGTTATTCAATTTATCCAAATCGCTTAAATCCACTACACTCATTAAATAAAATAATTATCAATAAATTTAAGGCAATAAATAATATCCAATAAAATTGTATAGTGCTAAAACTATGACTTACTAATTATGTTAATACTTAAGTATGTTCATTGTCCATAGTCGCCTAAGATAAGTCCATACTGTCCATATTCACCAATACTAGGGGCTTTATCAATCCCAACGTTGCGCACTAGCGGCCTTTTGCCACACTAGCACGTGCCCTCGTTGCTGACCACCGGATTGGTTCGGCCAGTGTCTTCTTTTTTTCTCGACTTTATAAGTCTTGGCTTCTTCTAATTTCTAGACGTATTTTTCTTTCCAATTCCTTTTTACTGCGACGGCAACACCATAAAACAATTAAGGTAACTGCTATCATTATAGCTACAACTCCGCAAACTTGCCAAAGAGAATAGTTACTGTTGCTACCCTCTGCAGTCGTACCACCACTGTTGCCTGCCTGGGCAATTATAACTTCTTCTTTTGACTGTGTTTTTCCCATGTTTTTCTTTTCTTCTAAAGCACCATAACGATATTTTTGCACTGTTAACTTAAGCACATAGGCTGCAGGATCGCCATGTAATATCTTCTTGTTCTGGTTCGAACTACATGCTTAAGAAAATAATCAGCGTGCACTCCTTACTGTGTAACACTTTATTCTGCTCTTTTCTAAATCTAATTACAATGGTATAAAACTACTTAGACTAACCTAATTAATAAAATAAATAATAATTTGATGATTCTATAAACTATTACTCCATATTTACAACAATCGAAAAGCTGTGTTGGACATTGTTGCAATAAGTTATTGCCTTAATTATAGTTCAATGATATGGCCTACTTTTGCAACTTGGATTCCATCACACTGTAGAAAATTTTTAGAATACTGTAGAAACAATAAATGGTTAATTTTTTATGCATTTTGGGAAGTATTTAAAGGCTAGGTCAGGGTTAATAAATAATTTTTTCGATCCGGAGTCAATTAAAAACTTCAGGAAACGTAATATAGGGAAGTTCACTAAGATTTGATGATAGTTCACTGAGAGCAGATTATAGTCTGATATGACGTATTTATCTACATATATACATATACATATATATATAGAGATTTTAGAGGAGACTGTTCTAAGTAATGTGGAATTTAATATACCATTTTTTTATCGTTATGTCGATGATTGTATTACTGCAATCCCATCTGGCCAAACAGAAATTATTTTAAAGCAATTTAATCAATACCATAAAAGACTACAATTTACAATTGAAAGCGAAGAGAACAACAAAATCAATTTTTTAGACCTAACATTACATCATATAGGAAATAAAATTAAAACGGAATGGTACACAAAACAAACTTGGTCCTCTCGATACCTAAATTTCAGCTCCTGTCACCCAATGTCTCAAAAAAAATCTGTAATTATTGGTCTGGCAGATCGGGCAATTAAGCTGTCCGACTCTGAATTCAGAGAACGAGCAATTAAAAAGGCTAAAGCAGCATTAACTCTAAATCAATACCCTAAAAAATTAATAAATAAATTATTCAAAAGCAGAATACATAAATATTATAATTCTGAAAATGCCATTATTACATCAAATCTACCTAAAACAAAATACATTTCTCTGCCTTTCATAAATGGTTTATCCCAGCAATTTCAAAACCTTTTTAAAAAATATAACATCACGACAAGTCACAAAGCCTATAACTTATTATCAAAGAACTTCAGCAACTTAAAATCGAAAACGCCAATTAATAAAAAAAGCAATATAGTCTATCAGATCCCTTGCAATAATTGTAACGGTGTTTATATTGGACAAACAAGCCAATACTTAGAAAATAGACTGAAAAGTCACAAATATGATAAAAAGAACAGCACCGCATTAACACACCATGAGATGTCCAAAAAACATACTTTCAACTACGAACAAGTGAAAGTATTAAAATCCGAACCTCAGTTGAAAAAAAGAGAATTTTTTGAGATGGCTGAAATTCAAAAAAACAAAAACGCCATAAATGACAAAAAAGACATAAACAACCTAAATAAATTGTATATATCTTTACTATAACAGTGTTCGCTCAGTCGCTTGTAATTTGTCTGTAATAAACGTCCACAATATTTGTAAAATGTAAATTAAATATGTGTAGTATATGTCAGATATGTGGATTATGTATACTTTTTAGTCAACTGTTTTACGTTCTATGGTAAGTCCTAAAAATTTTTAATACTTTATAAACTTAAAAAAATAGTGCTAAACAAATTTTAGGTTTGAAAAAGACCAAAACTATGGTCGAAACGTCACCTTAGAAACGAAATATATGTTTAAAAATATGTACTAATTTTGTTGTTAATGTATTGACCTCAAACCAAGAAAAATTAGGATATATATATATATATATATATATATATATATATATATATATATGTATATATGTATATATATGTATATATATATATATATATATATATATATATATATATATATATATATATATATATATATATATATATATATATATATATATATATATATATATATATATATGTATATATGTATATATATATATATATGTATATATATATATATATATATATATATATATTTCCTTATAGGCTAAGGCTGTAGGTTCTCTTGCGGGGGAAAATGAAAAGTTTCTTTTTGTGACTCATTTTCAGTTCATAGTTATCTGTTTCGAATTGTAAATATTCTGGTGCGTAACATTGTGGTTTATAATACTGATAATCACGGGATAGGTCATGGTCATATTCGTAGTTTGTTTCGTATTCAGGATACCTAAAATTTGTTTCTGTGTTACTTACTTCAAAAGTAAGGATATATTGTTGCGACTGTTTTGATGCATTGGTGTTGGCTTAGGTAATGGTTTACTTGGGTCAGGTTTAAAGACATTAATTTGATTATTGGGTTTCCATTAGGTATTGATTTATTTAGAAAATTCGGACGAAATTGGTTATGATTCGTATGTGCGTTAAGTATTTGTATATTGTAGTCTTTGATATTGCAAATTTGTGTTTCCCGAAGGTTCTTTCAAACCCTATAATAATATTCATGGTAATTTTTTGATCAATTCGCGCTTTACAGCAGCGACATTGTCTGCTTCATGTGCATTTACATAACTACATAGTAAATTTAATAACTCTAAGCACCTATCATAAAATTTTTGAGGTGATTCACTAAGTAATTGCTTAAGCATAACTAAATCTCTATTCAGACAACTTTCATGGCGTCTGTCTGCAAAATTTCTACACAGAGTATCTTTGACTCCTTGCCAAGTTATAACGTTCTGAATATTTATTACCAAGCAGGCATTACCTGCAAACTTTCCTATCAAAGGATTTAGGAGGTGTATATTTTGAAAACTATTTAGATGTGCTGTATCGTAAAAAATTGTGGTTATAGATTGGCATATTGCTAAAAATCGATTTATCTCAGATAGGTTTCCATCAAATGTTGGAACGCAGTTCAAATATTCTGCTTTAAATGCCGTTTGTGAATTATTATTTTTACTTAAATTATTATTTTTTGAATTTACTTGACTATTATTATTTATTATACTACTATGCAAATTTGAATCAACACTTTCAGTATTAGATGGTTTCGTTAAATCTAATAATACTAAAGGTTGAGAAGAAGTAGAGTCGGAGTCACATGAAGGGTTTAAGAATAACTTTTGTAACGATTGCTGTAAGTCTTCTTCATAAATTTAAGCAAAATTGCACATACATACAAGAAGATGGTTCTTGACATGGTCTAATTTTATAATAATAATAATAATAATAATAATATTTATTTCAAATCAACATAAATATAAAAATAAATAGATTGGAATGAAATAGTAGTCATTAGTTGGAGCAGATATACATCAACAATGATACATATATGTAATTACACCAAGAACAAGTGAGTACAACTACTAAAATACCTAAAAATTATATCTTTACATTTTCAATATCCTGAACACTAGGTAGCAGTTTATTATAAAAAGTAAGACACTATAATATACATTCCTCTCTGTAAGTATCAGCCTTTGCTGAGGACAGTTGTAATTTAGAGTTCGTGTATTATACTCGTGAGTTGCCCTATGTTTCTCAAAAATGTAGTTATGTTTAAATAAAAAAAGTACGCACTCCTGAATAAAAATACCAATGTGAGAGAACTTAAACGTACACAGTTCGCCTATATGGTTTTTCCACGATAGCAACTAGTCCGAGAAAACTTACTTCCTTGCTTAGAGTTACCACCGTATCACCTAGCCTCACCTCAGATGGTGCATTGAGTGTTGATCTGGTTGTTTTAAACAAAATGGCATTCGATTTTGCCTCATTTAGAATCAATCGATCCCTTTCCAACCAATCACTCACTGAGGTGAAAAGTCTATCACTTTTTAAGGTTATGTCAACCAGTTGCTTTGCTGTAACAAATAAACTGGTATCATCTGCGTAGTTTGACATATAACAATTATCTACATTTATAGCTGTCGACATATCATTAACATACAAAACGAAAATCAGAGGACCTATTATACTTCCTTGTGGTATTCCTAATTTGACATTTTTAATATCAGATCTTACTTTATTTTTATCTTTTATAATACTAACTCTTTGAGTTTTTTGTGTTAAATAAGATTTATACCATTTCAAAGCTGTTCCTACCTAAACGTTCAAGCTTATTTAAAAGTATGCCATAATTTACACATTCATAAGCTTTGGGTAAATCTAAAAAAAGATCAAGTGCCACCTTATTGTTTTCTAACGAATCTATCATGTTCACCACAAAATGAAATATTGCGGTTTGCGTAGATTTGTACTTTGTGTCAACATGTTGAAATTCACTTATGGGAACGTCGTCGTCGTCACTGCTCATTTTGTTTTTAACGAGCCAATAACCTCTTTAATTTCATTTGGTAACACTGGCTTCACTTACATTGATTTATTTATAAAATATTACTAAAGATGGTGTATTAGGAAAATTAGCAACAATATTAGGCACACTGTTCACCATCACATCATTTGCAACTTGAAGCGCATCCCCAGGGATATTAATCTCACTGTTTTTTTCACTACCACCTTTTATTTCACTGATGATTGACCAGTCACATTTTGATTTATTATCCGCTGCACTAATCTTCCCCTGATACGTTCTTTTTTTAAACTCGGATAACAATTTTTCATATTGCCGCCACTTTTCATTATATAATACTTTTTATATCTAGGATTTTCTAAATTCATTACAGAATGTCAAGTTGTTCTTTACATAGTTTAACCTCAGGATCATTTGCTCTTTCTCTATTTAATTTTTTCTTTTTATTCATAAAGAAATTTTTAATAGCGAAGCTTTGATTGAAATGGTACATGTTAATGTTACTAAACGTAATCCATGCCGAGTTCGCATTATTACACAGATATACCTATTCCCAGTCTACCTGCTTTAATCCGCGAACAAACTCTTGATTACTTTGGCTGTTAAAAATTCTTTTAAATACAAATTTTGCCTCTTTTCTTGATATAGTGAAAAAGTTACTTTCTGAGCTGCATGATCTGAGATCAAACTTGGTAAAATTTCCACCATTAAGTCGCCTTGAAAAATCGTGAAAAGATATTATCAACACATGACCTGGACTCATTTGTATTTCGAGTATACCCATCTACTGTTGTTCTTAAGTCATATGAACTGAACAACGAAAATAAATTAAATTTATCCTTATTCTCATAATACATATGAATATTAAAATCCCCAGCAACAAACATGATTATATTTTAATTTACAAATAAATCTAAAAATTGCTCCATTATACCGAAGAAATCATTTATGTCACCATTGCATGGTCAGTATAATGAAAGAATTACTAATCTGTGTCCACTCACTTGAAACTCGGATAAACTGCATTCGCATACTCCTATTTTTGACAGGTTCGATATTTTAGTTCCCTTTTTCGTTGAATGTCCGTTTTGACATAAATTGTGGTTCCTCCGTGTTCCTTCTCTCCGCGACATACAATCGGCCTGGTAAAAATTAGTTAAACCGTAGTTTTGAAGTTGGGGCATTGTTTTCCAATGATCGGATATGCATAAGAATTTGCATTCTGGATTTTCATCTAAAAATGCTTCCAAGCTGTTTAGGCAATGTCAATAGACTGAAGATTCTGGCGAATTATGATGATTCGAGTTTCTTGTGGCGAATTCAGTTTTTGTTCTGGCTCTATTTCAAGAAATCTGCACTATGCATTACATTTTTTTTGTCAAATGGCGGCCACGCGACAAGCATTTAAGTCTGCCTTCCTCGGTTGGAATTTCTTTTACTCCAATTCCTTAAATTATTGGAAACCATCTGTTTCTTTATGTAATCAGAGATTGCTTCCTCCGTAACATGCTTTTTTATTCTGTAGGTGTACATCCATTGTTTGTTTACATTTTTTTTTCGAGATTCTTACGTTTTGTTTTGTCGCTTTCTAGCTCCATCATTCTAGTTATTTCGACCGGCAATCGATTTTTTTCTCGTAAGAAAACATCTTTCTCTTCAACTTCTGCCAGTAATTTTTTCAGGTATGTGATCTCAAGTTCACATTTTTCGTGGTTTTCCTTGGTATTTAATGACTGTATGTTTTCAGTGATTTCCCGCGCTTTACAGCACATTACTGTTGCCCGACTTGTTATATGGATATTTTTCCTTAGCACATGATGAGTGGTAAAATTCTGCACAGTTTAGACAGCTTCGTGTTGTACACGTCTTTTAGCACAACATTTGTATTTTATTATCCTTAGTTTCGCACTTATATCAGTTCGAACACCCTCTCCGTCAACATCACCCGACGCTATTTTTCTGTAAAAACGGTCTTGATGATCCAGCGATGGATGTCTGTATTGATCTTCTTGTGGAAAGGACAATGTTTTTTCTTTCTCGTGGTTTTCTCTTGAAGGAGGCTGCAACAGTTCCAAAATTGAATGGGCTTTCTGATTTCCAAGAAGCCGCTCTGCACAACACAACCAAGTTCGAAAATCACTTTGGTCTGTTGGTAATCTAATCGATAAATCGAACTGGATAATGCAGGATGCAATTCGATACTATCGATCCGTCACCGACTGTACCAATTAATTTACGGCACCACGAAAAACCGTTTCTAAAAAATATGAATTTCAAAAGTTACCCTGCCTTACAACTTACGTCTCATCTCCGACTGACTGTAAAACACCATTACCAAGGTATATTAAAGAAAATGACAATTATGTATTTTGTAGCATCAGCGTGCTTTGTCAGCAGATTTCCACAGTCGTCGTAAACAGGGTGTAAGGTAACTCATGGAATGTGATACATTTCATTAGATCTTTTTTTTTGTAGGGATCTGAAAATTTTTGAAAATTATTTGATAACCCTAGAATATAAGAAAATGATACGAAATATGCAGTGATTTTGCGACTTTTATTATTTCATGTTTTTAAATATATTTCAAGTTAAATATTAGTCGAATAATTTTATTGGATAAGAGTTTTGTGCGACAGCGTGCTTTGCCTTTTTGATAGGCCCAATGAGATATTCTGAGTTACTTAATTTAATTGCCTTGTCAGCTAAACTTGTTATCACTGATTTTTTTTTAAATATGATCTGATTTGTAGTTTAGATACTGACCCTACCATGTTTATTTTGTAAACCATTCAGTCTTTATGACAATAACCAAGTGATGTAAAGTCATATCTAAGAAATTAATAATGTTATTTTTTTCAGTCTCAGGGGTGAATTTTAATTTTTCGTGATAGCTATTAAATTTTTCGAGGATATAGTTGTCATGTATGTATTATAATGTAAAGATTTAGTCGTACTAGAATACGAAACACCGCCATTTAAGTCAGTCAGCAGTCTTCGCGATCACGGTTATGATGTATTGGGTTGTATAAGATGTAATTTACTAGGAACTGTAGTTAAGTTTCGTTAATGTGAAAACTATCAAAGACTAACAATAAAGTGTAACCTAAGGGAGAACATGATGTAGTTTTATTGAGAAACATAACATGGTGACAGCGGTAAAGCGCGTTTAGATTATTCGGCGGTGACCGGTCGTTAGGAATTCAAGTTTTTTATGCCGGGTTTTCGGATCGGCTAAATAATAATTGATTTGTACGTTGTACGGTACCAAATCTGGTCTACGTGGCGAAGTTGCCATCTCGCGAAAAACCAGTGGTGTGGTCAGGACATCTGACTTGTATTGTCAGGATATCTGATTAGTGCGGGGTGTATAACTGTATCTTGCGATAAGTCATCAAGCAAAGGCTCCCAAAATTTTTAATTTTCATGGAGATATCGAGAAAGATTGGAAACTTTGGAAGAAAAATTTGAATAATATTTTCTGGCTAGTTCAAAAAGCGAAAAAAAGGATAATATAAAAATTGCAGTTCTTTTAAGTTTACTGGCGATGAAGGGCTAAAGATCTACAATACGTTTGTGTATGAAGATGAGGATGAAAAAAGTTGACATAAAAAACTCAGTGTTTGAGCATTTAAAATTTTTTAAGAGAGAAAACTACATGGTGAAACAACTTGCGAATTTAAAGAAATTCGTGATAAATTAATACTGAGAGTTTTACTTTTACAGTACCGAAATTAAGAACTGTGTGAAGCCTTTTCTATTTGCCATGCAATGGAAGCCAGTGTGGGTATCCAAAAAGAAATTTGTAAAGATACGGCCACAGTTGATGCCATAAACAAATATAGAGGACTCCTCGGAGGACAAAATATTGCTGGACGCAGCATCCGAGGGCAGTTTTCACATACAGGGTCTGGTGAAAGATGTGCTGGTCAAGACCAGTTGAGTGGGCCAAGAGGACATGTTTATGGAGCAATATATGGTAGTGGTAGACAACTTCAAGGTAACAGCTGTTTTTCATGTGGTTTGCATTATCCTCGGTAAGTGTCCAGCTTCTAGTTATTACTCATGTAGATAAAAAGGACATTACCGCAGATTCTGTCGGAACTGAGGTCAAATTAAATGAAATTGTCGAACAGTTTGATGAAGCTGTAGATTTTAATGAGAACTGTAGTGAAGATTATAATGATAAAAAAGACGTACACCCTAATTTTATTGTTTGGACAATCTCAACTAATGAAATAAATGCGATTGAGTGGTTCGAAATTATTAATGTGTCTAATGACTATTGTGACGCAAATATTAACTTTAAAATTAATACAGATAGTCAAGTAAACACTTTAAACTTTTAAAAGTTAAATATTCCACAAAATAAACTTTCTAATGTGTCAACTGTTCTATCTTCTTATTCAGGTCACAAAATTAGTGTTGTTGGACAGATAACTCTAAAATGCAATTTTGAAAAACGCATTAAAATATTTGTCATTTTACGTTAAAATCGGGCTCTCCATGCTCAATATTAGGTTTAAATGATTTAGACATTATCACAAACAAAATATGCAAAAACAACAGTGACAATTGCTTAATGAATAAGACTATAGTGTTGTGGAAATACTTACAAATTTCAGAAGTGTCTTTGTCGGTATGGGTAAAATACACAAAGAATTTTTAATAACTTTGCAAAGTGACGCCGTTCCAAGTATTAGTGGAGCCAGAAAAATACCGTTAGCACTTAAAGATAAGGTTAAAAAGAACTGGATAGTATGGTAGCTGATAATTTAATTACTCTAGTATGTAGTAACGGTATGTTAGACGTGAGATTTTTGAAATCCCCACACAAGAGGTTATTTTTTCCCAATAAGCAGGATCAAAATTCTTTATCTTACTAGATGCTTCATCTGATTTTTTACAACTTCCTCTCAACAAGAAAACACGAAACCTCTTTGTTATGTACCATATCTAAGAGCTTTGGAAGGTATCGATATTTACGTTTGCCCTATCGTGTCATGTTTCAGAGATACATGTTTGAACTGTTAGAAGGACCACAATCGCTGTTTTAATGATGTGCTTCAAAAAATCAACAGTAGTGGACTAACGCTAAACCGCGAAAAATCTGTCTTCTGTTCGAGTAAATTTTGGGACATATTATTAGTGACCGTGGAGTGACTTAAGATGAACGCAATATATTTGCAATTCGTGAAATGCATCAACCAAACTTCAATTATATTATTATAAATGAGACAGGTATTCTGAGAAACCTGTTAACGGAAAAAAATGATTGGCAATGGACTTTACATAAAAATGATTGTTTTAATAATCTTAAGGACTTTGTATCCAAACCTACTACTTCGTCTTACTCTGTCCCCAAAAAAGAAGTAATTATTTCAGTAGAAGCTACTCAGTGCGTGTTAGGTGCTGTTACTCTACAAGCAAATAAACCAATTGAGTTTACAAGCGTTTCTTTGACACCCACTCAACAGCGCTACAATCATATTGAAAAGAAACCTTTGGGTGGTGTTTGAAGTTTGTTTATTTAAATTATTATCTATACGGTATAACATTTTCAAATGTATGTATAATTATTTAGTTTATAGTAACCCTGAGGCAATTACAAAATTTGGCTAGTTATATAGTTACTAATTTTCACACAGTGTTCCCTCACCATCCTGTCGATTGGATTTTTCCAAAGTTACATATTATACACTTCATAAAAGAACGTTAATAGAATCTATACTAATAGGGTGTTACTATTGAAAGTGACATATTTTGAATACATAATCAGTTTTAGTTAATATGATACTGGCCTTGTTAATTAATGAAAATAACAATTTTTTCATTTACAATAAAATGTTCTGTTTTTTTTTGTTCTTCTTTCAGTCCACTTCACTTACATGAATTGTGATAAACATATTTACTCTCTTCGGTCTTATAAAATATCAATTTAACACTTTGAGAATATTTGAACTAGTAGAAAGTTTTAGTTTACATAGCTTTTTGTTTTCATTTATCCAAGCTGCTTTTCTTTATGTTTGTTTTGTATGATGCTAAACGGACATTTTGCTGAGGGTTTTTCATTATTTTAAGCCCATTAGTAATCTGAAACGAAATTAAACATTATAATATTGCAGTTAACTATAACCTTTACAATATCAAGACTTTTATGTAAATACATCTTACATACCTCAATATGTTTATTCATAATTCATTGAATTACATTTTGTAAAGTATTTTTAACTTCTTTAAATTATGATAAAAGAATTTTGTTTTTGTTTTGTTTGCAAATATTTGGAATTTGCCTGCCTTTCTATTCTATCACTATGGTTTCATTGGTTTCTTATTTTTCGGCATCCAGCCAGCGTTGACAATGAATGGTTTTTTATTTCAGTTCCAATTTCCATTTCCAATCTATGTTTTTGGCACTGCACTTCGCAACTTGCCAGCACTTTACGATAGAGCTCTCAGATTGTCGGGAACTGTTACCCCTGGGAACTCTGGAACTTCATTTCCCTTCCTGTGAGTGTGTACTCATAGGAGTATTATTATATACTGTTGTATGTTCCCTATGGGTATGTACACATAAGGCTGAAGTATAAGATATTAACTAATACTTTTTATGGGATGTTAGTAAACATGTAAACATCACAGACAGAGGTATAAGACTCTTCACGCTCCCGCTCAGGGGAGGAGCATTTCACACAGGACCTGAGTCGGTTGGAGGGGATTGGGTATATGTTTTTTTTTTTTTTTTTTTCCTTTTTCCGGGTCTAAAAAATTTGTACATATAATACTATTTATTAAAGTTTTATTTTATTATAGTTTAAAAAAGTGTTAATTATATCACTAATCTCATTATTAATCGTGGATAATATAATATAAATATTAAATGGAGTTTTAACTCCTTTGTTTCTGAATATTTGATACAGATCTATATTAGGAATTTTATTTATAGGGCATTCAAAGAAAATGTGATCCAGGGTTTCAACCTGTCCACATTCACAGTAAGGGTCATTTCTGAGCCCCATCCTGTGCAAGTGTTCTCCAGTTAGACAATGACCTGTACGCATTCTAATTATGGAGGTGACGTGTCTCCTATTTTTGTATGTGCAACATAGAAACCATTTTCTAGGAGGGAAAGTAGTTTGTATTTTAGAATATTGTTTACCTTTTGTTTGTATATCTAGTTTCCATTTATTTTCAAATTCTTCTCTTATATTTTTTTTAATTAGGTTTGTAATGTCTGATTTGTCTATTTTTAGGTTTTTAGGAATATTTAAGGTTCTCCCTATATTTGCTAGTAAGTCTGCAGTGTTATTACCTGCAATTCCAGAGTGACCTGGGATCCAGGCTATATAGATATTGTTATTTGAATTTGCTTCTATAATAAGTCTTCTAGTCAGTAAAGTGATGTAATCTGTTGTAGTGTCAATACAAGAGTTTTTTAGTTTAAAAATTGCGCTAAGAGAATCTGTAAATATAATTGCATTATTTATATTTTTCTTTAAAATAGTTGTGACACCCTCATTTATTGCAACAATTTCAGCTGTGCATATACATAGTTCCCCAGGGATTTTTGATGAAAATTTATAATTTACTTCTGGTATATATATCCCAAAACCCACCTTGTCCTTAATTTTCGAAGCATCTGTGAATACAAAGGTAAATTGTTGTCGATAATTTTCTGTTTTTTCTAAAAACTGTTCTCTAGTGTCCCGTTCATTTTTTTTTAGATTAAGTTCCATTATTTTTATTGGCATGATTTGGTTTTCAAATTCTGTTTTGTAACATGGAAATGTACTATTTTTATATATCTTTTTATAGTACGGATCATATTTTTCCAGGGCTTGTGTAAGGTATGTCCTATTGTTATTTCTCCATTCTCCGATATTATTATGTTGCAACGCACGCAGTTTTTTTAAAATGTTTATTAGTGGATGGTTATCAATGGTAATAGGTTTTGATAGGAATTTGACTGCTAGCCATATTCTTCTAAATTCTAATGTCATTTCAGTTGCTTCGGCCATAAGTGCAAGGGTAGGTGTAGATTTCATACACCCCAAACAAATCCTTAGTCCCTCATAAAAGATCCTATCTAGTTTGCTAAGGTTCTCCTTCGAAGTCGGTTTAATGAAGAATGCTCCATAATCCAGGTGACTTTTTATTAGTGCATTGAAAGCAGTTAGAAGAATTCGCGGATCACTTCCCCACCATACCCTGCTAAAGGTCTTTAAAATATTTATACCTTTTTTAACTTTGTTTATGATGTGCAGAATATGGGCGTCCCATTTTAAATGTTTATTAATGATGATACCAAGATATTTTACTTGATTTTTATATGGGATTATGTGATTATCTATTTTCATGTTAGGAGGTCTTGTTTTACGTGGGCCCTTAGTGAACCACATAGCTTCACACTTGTCTTGAGATACACTTAGGTTGTTATCCTCAAGCCAAGTATGAATTTTATGTAGTGTAGCGTTCATTTTTTCTACAGCATTTACAATATTTTTATCTTTACAAAAGAGGACTAGATCATCTGCATAACCGATAAGCGTACAATTTTTTGGTATTATATTAAAGTGTTCTGCTACATATACATTAAAAAGAATAGTACTAAGTGGCGATCCTTGTGGAAGACCAGTAGTTGCAAGTACTGGGCCATAAAGGGAGGCATCATTTTTTCTAGTAAAAAGTTGTCTGTTTTCAAGGATTTTATAGATTAGATTTGTAAGTTCTATATCAATATTTAAGTGAATAAGTTTACTATATAGTTTTTGTAGGTTAATCCTATCATAGGCGGATTTTATATCTAAGAATATTGCCAATATGTTATTATTTTCTTGAAAAGCTAGATTAATTTCTGAAGTCAGGATAGCTATACTATTATTAACTCCCATACCCTTTCTAAATCCAACTTGATAGTTGGAAAAGGTTTGTGCATTTTCCAGAGTCCAGTCTATTCTGTTTTTTATCATTATTTCCATAAGTTTAAGGTAACATGATGATAATACAATTGGTCTAAAACTGTCTGTAGTTTGTGGGTTTTTGTTTGGTTTCAGGATAGCTAAAATATTATATTTTTTCCATGAATTGGGCAATTTCTCCCCTTTGAGGCATTTATTGTAGGTGTTGAGAAGTTCCCTTTTGGCTTGAGATGGTAGATTATATAACATCTTGTATGCTACATCGTCCAGTCCAGTAGAGGACAGTTTTTTGCCAGATAATCCTAATTCCATTTCATGGAGCGTAAAGGGTTTGATATGTTGAGGTGTTGGATAGACAGTGAAGTCCGGGTCAACATTATATATAGCCATATTATTTATTAGCTCTATTCTTATGTCATCCACAATATTAACTTTGTTTAATTTTTTATTTTTACCTGAAAATTTTTTTATATTATTCCAAATGTATGTTGTATTAGTGTTTCTGTTTAAAGACTCACAGAAAGTTTTAAACTTTTGTTTTTTTATTCTTTTAAATGTTAGTTTAGACTCGGCAATTACACGTTTTGCCTTAATATAATTATCTATTGTTGGATATTCTTTAAAATTTTTTAGGTGTGATTTTCTATCTTGTAGAATAATTGAGCATCGTTCATCCCACCACGGGTTATTTACTTTGTGGGGTTTATTGTTATTTTTATAAGGTATTGTGGTAATGGCTGCTGTATTAATTATGTTGTTCAATTCTTCAAAGTCTAATGTATTGTTATGTGGTGGCATTGCAATCAATACTTCATCGTAAAATTGTTTCCAATCTGCATTTTTAAAATCACGAGTTTTATATACTTGAGAAAAACATTTTTCATGTACTGTATTTTTTTTTAAGTTCATATCTACATAAGTGGGGAAATGGTTACTATTTCCACAGTCCGGGATAGTGCCCCATTCAGTTATATATGCTAGATCATTGCTTATTATTGTAATATCTACAGCACTGTTATTTTTTCCAGGAGGTTGCAAAAGCGTAGGAGTACCATTGTTCAGCACAACAAGCTCATTTTCCAAGATAAAATCACTAATCACTGTACCTCCATTATTGAGGGTACAGTTATCCCATATTGGGTGGTGTGAGTTAAAGTCACCCATAATGAGGAGTTTTTCACAAGAATTGTTTTTAATATTTTCAAGTATTTGTTGAGATATGTTTATGTTATTATTAGAGTAAAGGTTTGTGATACTTAAGTTATTTACTTTTATTATGATGAATTGTATGTTATTATCATTATAGTTTATTATATGCTCATATACAATATTTGCTCTTACGAGGGTAGCTACCCCCCCATATCCATCTTCCCTATCTTGTCTGATAATGTTATATGATTTTATAAAAAAATTATGAGAAGTTTTTAGCCAGGTTTCATTAAGCAAAACTATATCAGGGTCATGTTTTCTAATAAGTGTAATGAGATTAGCCCTATTAGCATTAACACTTCTTATATTCCATTGCATAATTTTGATTCTTATTTTAGTCTTATTAGTTTGATTGTGAATCCTTATCTTTTTTAGTTATAGTTATCTATCTCCATATAGGAGGCTAGTTTAAGATGTGAGAGAATAAGATTTTTTATTCGATTCTGTTCATAATATGATGAGTTATAGAAATAATCCATTAATTTATTAATATCTGAGGGTGAGTCCTGAGTGTGTGAGATCATAATATCGTCTGAAACTTGCGAGGCACAATGAGGCATTTCTATGTCTTGTATTTGTGTGTTTGGTTGGTATCTTTCCTGTCTGTCCTGTACATGTCTGTTTGTTGTGGTAGGATGCTGTATACTAGGTAAAGGGTCTTTATTTGGTCTAGAATTTGGGAAGAATAGTGCTTGTTCATGTTGGATTCTATCGTAACCTTGATTTGTGTTTTGTGAAGTATTTCTTCTTTTGTTTTGCTCTTTTGCTACAGTTTGCTGATATGATCTTTTTATTCCTGTTGTGAAGTCGGTTGTGCGTCGTTGTGAGGTTGTAGTTATGTCACCATTATGTTGAAAGTTTTCTTTATTATTATTTTTTCCTTGTAAGGGAGGGAAGTCTCTGGGGTTAGGATTATATTCACTTATTATGTAGTTTTTTTTACAAAGTATTTCCGCATCCACATAAGTGAAATTATTAAAAGCCATAAGACGTTTGATGTTTTTTTGGCGTTCATACTCTGCACAAATTCTATTTGTCGCTTTGTGCTCGTTTTTACAAAAATAACATCTAGTGTTACATTCTAATGGCTCCCCTTCTGTTGTATGTTTTAGTTCTCCACAATTTTGGCATTTTTCCTTTCCTTTACAATTATTTTTTGTGTGTCCATATAAGAGGCATTTATAACACTGGGTTACTGGGGGTATATATACAGTTACTGGTACTGGTAAGTTACAATAATAGACATATTTAGGAAGTAATATGCCTCTAAAGGTAATTAAAACTGTCCCTGTCGGCTTATATTCTACTTTACCCTCTTTGTTTATGATTTTTCTAGTCATTCTTTTTAAGTCGAGAATTTCTATGTCAGACTTACAAACTTTTTTAAGGTCCTCTACTTCCAAATCTAAATCAATAGCTCTAACCAAACCTTTGCATGTTACGAAACTAAAAGGAATGTAAATTTTATATCCTTTGTCTATTAATGATTTATTATCTACGAAGTCGTTGGCCGCCTGGAAATTTTTAAATTCTATTGCTAATCTATTAAGACCTTTATTATTAATTTTTTTAATTGCATCCAGATTTAAATTAAAAATTTCTCTAGCAATTTTTAAGTTATTAAACCTACCTATATTATTTTTTGTTTGTTCATTAGATTCGATATAAACAATAAAAGGCGCAATATCTTCCTCAGCATATTTAATTACTTTTTTATTAGAATTCGAGTCATCACCCAACTTTTTTTTTTAATAGCGCCATTTTGTTGTATACCTATAATTTCTTTAATTTTATCTTGGGAGAAGGCGTTTCCGCCCTCTCCCTCGGCTCCACTCATAACCAAAAGAGATCAGTGATATAATACTTCTTAAAAATATTTGTAAATTTATTTATACTCGAAACAAAAAAAAAAAAAAAAAACTTACAGAGAAGGTGGTTAGTATTTGGATTCTCCCAATACAGTACACGTGAAAACGTTCTGAAGGAATTTCAGTTACGATTTTGGTTCTGTTCAGGGGCAATTCGCCAGCTCTCTTTGGGGACACCCAAATATTATTGGGTTCTTTCTCCCTTCTACTAGTGGCGCCAGCAGTGGACTACACTGTAATTATTATTTTATTTTATGGCGTTAGGTTGGCATAAGCTTCTTCTAAAGTGAGGAAGAATGATGGAAGGAAATCTCAAACTTCTTCGAATTTTTCTCGAGTTGATTCTCCCGCTCCTTTCTATTGGCTCTCCTTGGAGGTGCAACATGTGTCGGGCTTTATAAAAGTGCCTTAGTGGACCAATTTTTTTAAAAGTACTGAAAGTATGCTTAAGTAATTTCTTTTAAAGTGCAGTGTCGTTGAAAGCCTCGTGGACATCGTCTGGCCCTAAATAAATTTTATTCCCATTTTTGTTTGGTTCCACATTTGATCAACCACGTGGTAAGTCGATTTTCAAATCAGTTTCATGCTGTGAGCTAATTCGCAATTATCTTTTATAAACAGGCGTCCCGAATTTTGTTTTGGTTGTCAGTTCCTCGACAAGCCTTTCTAGATGCCTGGAAATTCCTTTTTGTTGGTGACCGTTGACGTCGAAGGATCCCTCTAGATGACTAGAGGTAAGGCAATGTCTGAATAGTTTTGTTGTAAATAACTTGTTTTTCCACATTCCGTGTCGATTTTATTTTAAGACAAACCATCGTTTGTAGGGTTTCAGGTTAAGAATTCAAGATATGGTTTGGGTTTATGGTGTAATTTTTGGGGTACATAAACCAAGAGTCCTACAATGGTTTTGGAGTTCCTTGCTGTAGTCTACGAGGAATTAATTCTTAATTTTATAAATATTTTTTATAAATATAATTTTATATTTATAAATTTTGCATACATTTTAAAGGTAGCAGAAAGGAAGTAAGTAACATATTTTTTGCAAAACACCCTTGACGAAATAATTTATAAGTTTATAACTTTTTTCCTTGCGGCAGTGTGGTAAACGAAAATTCATGAATTTTTGACTTCCCTGTGCGCTATTTAATTTAATTTTCATATTTATATATTTGCGTCATGACATTTCTCCAGATGTTCACAGGTTGATATAATGGTAATAACTTTCAATCAAATTTCACATATTTGATATATTTTATATATATTTTTGCCTTTTCTTGGTTCACATTTCAATCACAATTTCACATTTCAAAAAAACTCTTTAAAAAAAACAAAAAGAACAAAGGTGATCATTAAAATCTGACAGTCTGCACTTTATACAGTGTTTTATTGAAAAGCCCTCCAAATCTTCATTTTGTCAGCATTTATATATCGATATAGATTTCTTCCTAATTGAGTCACAGTCAATTATGTAGCACCCCTTTTAATTTCTAAAGGTGTACCCGAGAACCTGCAACCTACAGCTTTCCGAAAAGAGGACTGGTTGCCGTTCGCATGTATTGGTAAGTTCATAAGCACTTTATGCCATAACGGACTTAAAACATTTAAAATTGAAACAGATCATAGGCCGCTAGTTGAACTAAAAAAAAAAACCTTATAATTTTGTTTTCCACAAAATGGCTCTTTACAGCCTTGCATTGATCCTTTGTCTACGTAACTGCAAACTTTGAAATGGTAAATCGTACTCATGTCTTTGTATTTCTGCAGCGCGTGAACACTTTTGAACCCAATTTTAAAGAAAATGTAATTTAAATTGCCTATACATAACACATTTTTTTGAGGTAGGACGTGCAGGAGGTTTTCTCTAATACGTAGGTACCTTTTCATCTTACTTTGAACTTGACTAGACCTTGTCGCTTTAGATGAAATGACCCCGCGAATACAGCGAGTTGCTATACATCTTTTGCAGTATAATTTTGTATTGAGTTTATGCCGGGAAATAAAATGACTCTTGCACATACGTTAAGCCGTAAACCGCTTTAAAATTCAATAAATACCGAATATTTAGACACTAATTTAAGAATTATTCGATTATAGCAACTAAACTCGAGAACGAAAAAAGACTGCAAACAGCCATTGATAACGATAGTGTTCTATAAAAAATAAAATCGTGCTCTCGTGCAAAACCTGTAAATGTATTCTAGATTAAATCAAAGAGAACCGCTCACTCCTCATGAGGGTTCCATTTTACCATGGCTACTGATTTTCTTGTGGTAGTGGAATATTTTTACAAATTTGCGATAGTTAAGAAAACGCGAAGCAAGACAGCAAGAGCAGTGATATCTTCCTTAAAAAACATTTCTTCTATTAAACGACTTCCGCAGCAAATATTTTCCGACAAAAGGCCTCCTTTCAGTTCATACGAATTTCAACAGTTTGCACTTCAATATGATATCAAGCTGAGTACCTTAAGTACCCACTATCCCCGGTCAAATGGTATGATAGAGCGCGTGATAGACAGGACTCACAAGTATAGTACAGGGCATACTCACAAAATGTTACTAAGAGGGAGAAGATCCCTTGTTAGCAATACTAAATTACAACACTACGCCAAAGCAAGAGTTCCCATCTCCAAGTAAACTGGTGGAAAAATAAGAAGTATTCGGCCTGTTGGTTAGACTGTATTAGAACTAACTAGGATCAGAAATCAATTAGAGGATCGAAAAAAAATTCAAAAGAAATATTATGACTTTGCGACTAAACCATCTACAGAACTAAAACCAAATCAAAGTGTTATATTTCAAGAAAAAACCAGACAATGGAAACCTAGAAACATTACTGCCAAACTGGAGTCTAATGATTACATTGTCAATTTTGATGGAACTGAATATCGGCGCAATAGATCTCAAATAAAGCCTCTTCAAGACGGTATTAGTTACTAAAAGTGGTCTTGCGATCAGACCACCAGCAAGACTAATATACTAAATACATAAACCATCTATGCTCATCATCTCTGCTAAATATTTTTTTTTAATTTAATTAAGAAGGGTCTGTCATGTATGTATTTATTTTTTAGTTTTTTTCGTACTAGAATATAAGAATACTACCATTTGAGTCAATTAGTAGTGTTCATCAAGGTTATGAGGTATTCGGTTATATAAGATGTAATTTACCAGAAATTGTAGTTAAGTTTTGTTAATGTGAAAACTTTCAAAGATTAACAAGAAAGTGTAACCAACCCGAGAACATGAGTGTGTTTTATTGAGAAGCATAACAATAGTCTTGTTTGTCTTTTGGTATAGTAGTTAGGCAATCATGGACTTATCTATAAAAGAAAGGTAAATCAAAATCCAAGGATGGTGTTGTATTACATTCCAGGTTTTCTATTACCAATTGAGCAATGACGCTAGATAAAAAGAATTTTTGTATTCGAAATAAGTAGACGTTAACGTAGTTTCTACTGCTTACAAAAAAAACCTGTAATAGGATGTAGGTGTATTTTTGATATTTGGCCATTTTTTTTAATAACATCTAGATTCTAGAGTAAAATTTATTGGTATATTAGTATAAAGAGATACGACGTTCAGTGATATTAAAATATAATTATTTCGAATTTTCATGTTGTGTATTTTGTTTTTGAAGCACCATGAATATTTTTTGTAGTATACATTTTAATGTACCACGTTGGCGATCATATTTTATAGAAGTTGTTAAATGGATACTACACGCATGATACAATATGCCTTAATGGTATTCCCGGTAATTTCGTATTCGAGGTGGTAAAATATTTTGAATACATAAATTCTTACCAGTGTCGGGAGAATTATAGCTTTTGTTTTCCCACATTTTGATAAGTTGATTATTTTTCTTCTCAAATATATTTGTTGGATAATTTTAAAATTTTTGTCTTTACTTTACCGAATTAGTATTCCCGATCATAAAGTTTGGAACAGTATCTTCGGACTTGCACCATAAAAGAAAATTCCTTCTGTTTCCCTGATTTGCCAATTTTGAGTTTATACACGGGTCGGTCTTCATTTCAGCAGTTAGGTCTTCCCCATATTGAAGCAATATGTTTTGGTAATTAAGTATATTTTCACCCATGCTATACATTTCAAACAGATTTTTTTTAAATTCTTGAACCAGTTTGTTATATATATGTTTTAAACACTGCCCCAATAAAAAGTAAAGGACGCATTCCGGATACAATTACCTACATAGAATACTCCATTATCAATAAATAGATTCTAAAAATTAAATTAGAGCGACTTCATGTAATATTTTAACAAATTTCATGGCAAAAATCCATATCTCAAATAAAGCAAAATAGAAGGAACATTTTGCAACAAATATTGAACATAAGGGGAGGATCTCATCGTTATTATAATATATAACTCTGTTGACATATATTTAAAAAAAACTTATCTGTATTATAAAAAAAGTGCGCTTTTATTTTTACACTTCCTGTATGATATATCTGAATACTGAAAATATCACTTTTGGTTTTACTTCAAAAATGGAATATTTTTAATACGTGAATAAAAACTATATTTCAAGTTGTGCCATGTATCAATTTGCAATGTTTTAATCACCTTTATCCATTAATTAGTACATTTTTTACGCATCCTGTAAAACATATCTAAATATAAAATTTTACATTTTACCTTAAAAGAAAACTTTTATCCATACATGAATAAAATATATATCTTAAATGGCGCGTGCAGCAAATTTTTACGTCTACATAGTATTGATCTGTGATGTTTTAATCACATTTTTATACTCCCTGTATAACATATCTGATAATTTGTGCTTATAAATACTTATTGAAACTCTTCGATTTTCCAAATATTTTCTCTGAATTTCCCTATTGGTTTTAAACAATTTTGCTAACATTTAAATTTTTCTTTACATTTAAATAAATTACAATAATTTTTCAAAATTCCCGATTTAACTGAAAATAGCGCTACTCAATCAGAGATAGAACCCTATAAGTTATAAGAATTGAAACATTTTGAATGGTTGCGATTATGCATACAATATGGCCACTACTACTCAAAAAACTCTTTCAGCTATTCATATTAAGAACAAACTTAGGCGTAGAGCTGCAGAGAGCTCGTTAGTTCTAGAAATCCAGGCTCGTATTTAGAAATAAAATTAATTAATTTGCACTTCAGAGATACCATACCTACATCAATTTAAGCAAAATAAATTAACCTTACTACTGACAAAAAACAGCTTAAAATACTTCTATAGAGGCCATTCTGTTAGTCAGTGCCCCACTTCCCAATCGAAACTTCAAAATTTCCAACCTAATTTTTGTTCAAATTTTCAAATATTATATCAACAACATAAACCAAACGCCCCCTTATCAGTTAGTAACTACTACCAAAATCAATCTAGACCTCAACAAGCCATCAGTTTCCCGTAAAGTAAACAGAACCCCCAACAGCATAATAATCAACCACAATATCACCCTCCAATAATAAATCAAAATTCCAATTTCCGTCCTAACCTACAAAGGATATACCATGCGAGTGCTAGTGACTATTCGCACAGCGAAGCTTCTAAACTATGATTGTCAAGAAAATTATCCTAGCGAAGATCACGATTACAATCAATGCCCAATAGCCTATAGACCATACAAATTATCACGATTTTCTCTCTCTCACCACCCTCCAGACCAAAACAACCAGGAAATAGACCCTTTTGCAAGTTATATCAAAAATGCTACCGAAAAATATTTTATTTATTGATTACGAAGGAATTTCCATTTTAAAAGAAAACATTACAAAATTTAGGAAAAATCCTCTATCAGTGATCAACCCTTGTCCTCTTCGCGATGGTGGCATTTTGGACCTACACTTCTTAACACATTACGAATGTGTGATATATTTAAAATCAAAGTTATTAGTTACCAATTTTAAAACAATTCCAATATTTAAAGTAAACAGCAAACGCTTTGCTATGCTCAAGGAAAATACAAAGTTAGACTCCCACACGCTTTAGTACGAGTAAATGAACAAGGTGAGTTTTTCACTTCAATAGACAATGCCAATAGCAAAAAAACAATATATATATATATATATATAATATATATATATATATATATATATATATATATATATATATATATATATATATATATATATATATATATATATATATATATATATATATATAAATATATATCATTAGACCCGATAAGTGACATCTCTGACCCAGTCTATAACTTCTAAACTTTTTAAGACCGAACATTTAAATGAGGAAGAAAGAGAACTTGTCACAAATGCTTGCCTAGACTTTACGGACATTTTCTAGTTTGAAGGGGACACACTTTCTTTTACAAACGAAATAAATCATTCCATAGAAACAAACCTTTGTCCTATTTCTAATTAATCGCGCAGTTATCCCCAAATAAATAAACATTCAGGTCAAAAAACTTCAGACGAAGGTATTATCCATCCCTGTCTCATCTTGGTCATCACCAGTCTTATCCCAAAGAAGCTCGATGTATCGACTACCACAAGCTTAATAAGCTTACTGTAGGCGATTTACCTTTTACCCAATATATCTGACCTTCACCAATTAGGGAAGTGCGAATATTTACGACCCTAGATCTAGCCTCCGGATTCTACCACTTTGAAATCGATCCTAGACATCCCGAAGACAGCTTTTTCAGTAGAATATGGCCACTACGAATTTATTCCTATGCCCTTTAGCCTTAAAAATGCTCCGACTACCTTCCAATGGTCATGGACAACATCCTCCTTGGCATTAAGAGTAAGTGCTGTCTAGTATATACGGATGATATAATTATCTATTCTCTCACAGTTCATAGGCAGCATGCTTCTTGACATTCAAAGTAAGCGCTGTCTGATATATAAGGATTATATAATTATCTATTCTCCAACAATTCACGAAGATATTTTGACCATAATTGAGATGTTTAAACAATTCAGTTAACTTAAAAAATCAACGAGCTTCTAAGAAATGAAGTTCCATACCTTGGACACCCGATAACCCAAACGGCGTTAAACCAAATCCATCAAAAGTGGACTGTGTAGTTAATTTTTCCGAACCAAAAAATTCAAAAGACATTCGATCATGTTTGGGGCTGGCTGGCTACTATCGTCGGTTTATCCTCAACTTCACAAAAATCTCAAAATCCTTACTTTCTTAAAAAGGACACCGTCTTCTTTTTTGACTATGAATCTAAATCAAACTTCGAAGAGCTGAAGAAAGCCCTTATCTCTGACCTAATTCTGATTTACCCTAATTTTCATGAACCATTTTTGTTAACTACAGACCCGAGCACATTCGCTATTGGTAATGTTCTGTCTCAAAGACCTTTCCATTGCATATGCCTCTAGGACCTTATGTAATGCAGAAACTAAATATTCGATAAGAATGGCAATTGTTTGAAATTGTCTGGCCTGTGAAACACTTCCAATCATACTCTTTTCGAAGGAAATTCGTCCTCATTACAGACTACCGACCCTTGACGTAACTCTCCGTATTAAATACTTAGGAAGTCGCTGGCGAATGAAGGTTGAGAAGTACGACTACAAAATTGAAGAGAATCCCGGCAAAATTAATTAAAATTCCCACGCACTATCTCGAATAAAAATGAACCACTTCGAAGAATGTGCAAAATGTTAGTCTAAATTTCAAATATTTGTTTCTAACAAAGATGACATACGTAGAGACTAGCAAACAAACACCCCAATCGGAAGACGAAAGTCAAGAAGAAACAGAACAAATAACATAGGAATATAACTGTTTTGTACATATATACAAAACAAAATCAATTATAGATTATTCTAAAATTGAAACCAACTTCTAGACAAATGTAACGAAAATAGTGACCTTCTTTTATCAAACAAAATTAGAGGATTTACACTTCAAAATCATAGAAGACTTTTTGAAGAAAATTAATCATTTTGTAAACAACGAAATAATTGTCTCTAGCAAAAATTGCAGAAGATCGTAAATATTTTATACTCCCTTTGTCAGTGGACAACCATACCATAGTCCAACATTTGTTTTATGCATTACTTAAGACAAGGGCAAATTTGACCTAACCCAGACGTATTGTGTCGAAAACAATTTATGACTCCCAATTTTGTAAATTCAATGTATTCAAAATATCGTAAAAACAAAATATAGTGAAAACTCCCAATAAACACCAGATGCCCATTATATTAGGTCAGTATCATTCTCGAAATAATCTTCTCCGTGGAATAAAATAAACAATTAAAAGACCAAAGGCGTTGAGAATTTCATAAAAAAACTATAATATGCCAAAAATTAAAAATGTTGGGAAACCTTAGTATACGCATTATAATTACCGAAACCCCGAAAACACCATTAGTAGTTATAATAGGGGAGCGCCTCCTCCTCCTCCTCTTCCTCTCTCTCATGTCCCTCATTCTTAACTTCCTCCCCTTTTATTCTCATTCGCATCATATTTTTAATTTTTTCTCTTTATTCTCCCACATTTGATTTTGCATTCTTAAGTCTTATAAATAGGTGCATCATGATAATTTTAGTATGCCGAGGCACATTTACTAAGCTGTGCTCGAGTAGCGTAAAAAGTTATTTTTGAATTTTTCCACCAATTTTGTATAAAACAAAAAGAAAAAATGTGTCAAGTAATAAGTGAATTATGTGTAATCGCGAAAAATTAACTACAACTATCAGACAGTTAAAAGTTAAATATCTCAATTTCTTTGAAGTGATTTCGAAAGACGAATACACCAAGCTGTTTTATCCACTGAAACGAGATTATTTGGAAGCAATTGACTGTTGTGAGGATTATTTAGAAGGAATTATAAGCCTTACTACGTTTTTCAATACATTTGGGAAATCATACTTTGTAGGAGAATTAAGCCACCTAATAGAATTTATAGGAGAAGATTGCCAATTTATACCTTCTATTATTGCAACCCAAAAGAGGTTTCAATTATACGAAAATAAAAAACAGGTATTATCAAGGAAAGTTAATCCTATTCGCAAGAGACGTCCCCCTACATATTTAAAATATTATGTTAAATAAATGAAATGGCTGAGTTGCTGATTGCAGTTAAATTATTAGAGGAGAAATTTAGTAATCTTTCAAAAACCTATTTCTCATATTGTATGGCAAGTGGTCCGGAGTGGATAGACTTTTATTGTAATCAATCTGCGGAATTCGTAAAGGCTGCCCTCTGTTGCAACAAATACATTGAAACATTAAATTTTTTTCAACTTATTCAAGATCTAAAAGATATTGGCTTTGGTTACTATTTAAAAGACTTGAAGCAATTTATTGACGAGGATACTATTCTTCAAGAAATTGAAAAGGAAGAATAAATTTAATAATATTTACAATGGAGCAAATGGTTACTGAAATGTATGAAGAGTTTATTATATCTGCTGCATACTTCCAATATTTATCAATTGTAGGCGAAGAAGACGCAGAAGCACAAGATTTGTCAGCATATGTTAATAATATAGATCGAATGGAACAATGTAAATTAGCCGCTAAATTTTGTAATGATTATTTAAAATATAAAAATGAGTATGAACTTTTAAATGAATTTAGAAAATTAGATTTAAGGTATCATATTAATTGTATTCAATCATGGTTGGTTAATGCAAAATAAAAAGGTAATTAAGTTTTTTTATATTTTTATTCATTCATAAAACAATTGTCATATAAAAATAACACATTTGTCAAAGCACACATACAAGGTGATTTTGAATGATAGAAGCATTTTGGTTCCATTAGCTTTAGCGCTGGTTGTTCATCTATTTCAATCACAGGCTTTTTAGAATATTTCTATATAAAATCCTTCTTTTCGCTTCCTTTTACAAAAACAAAATCTGCTTTCTTCGTAAGTGTTTCAATTATTTTTGGGAAATGATGTAATGGAGTAAATCCATTATTCCAATGTATACAATGATAATTTTTCGTTAACCATACCGCCTGTTTGTGACAATCAGGTGAAAGAAACTCCATTGGAAAAGGCTTTTTAAAAATGTAATGAGTCATTTCATAACCATCAAAAGCTGCAAGCTCTTTCGGTATAAATTTATTTTTTTCATCCTTGAATCCTTGAATATCTATAACCAATCTCATATTTTCAAAGCAGCAAATTTTTTAATGAGACTTTTTTTACTTGAATAATTTGCAATTTCTTCTTTCAGTTGATTAATTTTAAAAATAAATTATTCAATTTGTAGTTGTAGTTTTGATGTCATGACTTTTTAGTTTTAGTCATGACAAACTTAACATGAAAATTTCTTTAAATTAAATCGAAATATGGAAATAGTGGGGATAAAGTTCATAATTGTTTCACAATTTTAGTAAGAGGGTTGTAGCTAAATAATTTGTCATGTAAAATAAGACAATAAGCAGAAATATCTTTTTTAATTGCATTGTGTGTCTCAAATTCAATTCTCATTACTACGGATCCCGTTTGTATTGTTTCTTTTTGATGGGAGCAATCAATATGTGTAATAGGACTAATGTTTTTTAATTGTTCAGGATTAAAAATGGGTTCATTTGGAACACCATAGTAAGACTGTCTAAAGTTGGCAAACATTTCGTATAAAGCAGAAAATTTGTTTTCTTCGAAATTTAAGTACAAATCGTGATAAGGATATATTTCAGAATTTAAAAATACTCTAATATTTGACAAGGTAATATTGCCAAATTTACTCATATCTTTAACAATTTTCCCTTTTCTGTTTTCTTGAAAGCCAATCACAACATGACGAGGAGCTTCTAGTTTACTAGTGGTTTTTACCGGCCATGTGTGACGGGTTGTTTCGGTTAGAGAAGAATATTCAACAAGTTCCCAACTCCTGAATCCTATCAATATATCTTTATTTGATTCTAATATTTTTGATAGAGCAAGTTGTTGTGGCATATCAACTAGAATGTGAGGAACTTTCCAATAAATTTTATCGAAAGTAACCAATGGAGTGTCAGGAGCAGTAACAAGGTGTGCCGGATCTTCTTTGAAAATAACACCATCTAAATCATCAGTTGATCTAATAAGAACCAATTCCTGTTTCATATTCATAATAATTTTTCTGTAATCTTCAAAAAATCCTAAAAGCATTTTCAGTGGTATGGATACGGAGAATTTTCCATCATTATCAACTAAAATTGTATCACCTTCTTTCCGATGTGGAAACCAACCTGCATTTTCCAGTTTTAAACTTTCGTTGGTATTGTGAGAAAGGTAGTTTTTAAGGTTGATGCTAATCCAACATTTCTTATTGAATCTATAGTAATTCCGTTTAGTTCATAGCGGATTTCTCTGAACAAAAAGGCTATACCATTGTTAATAAATAGCAATTCTTTCTTATATTTACCTTCTGTATTAGTTAATTTTCCTTCGATATAAAGTAAACTATCTGATGGTAGAGTGTAAGCATCGAGTTCTTGAATTGGGATCCTTATTTCATCATTGTAATCGAATTTTGAAGAAATATATGGTTGATATGTGTGAAGCTCAGAACTGACGATGGAATTGCCTACATAAAGCTTTTCGTTTACGTTTAATATGTTCATTATTTTAAAACAGTGAAACCCAAGGATGTGAGAAATTTACGATTATCTCGTCTTAACTTGTTGGTGTTGGATTTGATACTGAACTGTTGTTTAGGCTTTTTCTTTTTATAAGTTTTTACTTTGTTGATAGTGGTAGGGGCAAGTCTCATCCCAAGGGCTCTATTATATCTAACAACCATTTTATATTTCACTTGTTTGTAAATGTAACCTTACTGTTATAGTTTCTCCTCTAAAACTGATAAGTTCTCCGTCTTGATCAACTATTTTAACTGTTATATTGTTAATTGCTTTGACGCTAACTGGAAAATACAAAATGGGCAAAGGAGATTCAACTATTTTATACCCTGGAGCTACAGTTGGATAAAACTGGTGAATAATATGAACAGGTTTACCATTATTGTAAGAACCGACACAAATATTACAGTCAATACAAATAGCATTCACCTTAGTTATTTTTGCAACATTATCTGATTCTTCCTCTTTCATAGCTTCTAGTATCCTGCTATTAAAACCCAACATTTTTCCTATCGAATCTTCCTTGGTAAAATCAATTATTCTACTACACATTAAAAAAGTTTTTAGAGTATTAACATTTGCTTTTAAAAGAAAAAAAATTTTTCATTCGGAAATAAATCTTCTATACTTTCTCTTATGTATGTTTCTATATCTGTAATGTCATAAGTTCCGTCGGGAATAACAATTACTTTATTATCTATATAAAATTTATTATATCCTTCTTTTATATTGGGGATAGTCATAAACGTTTCAAAATCAGCTAAACCCAGGTAATATTGTTTTTCATCCTCTAAATATATGGGCGGATTAAAATCAGCAGACAAAACAGAACTGTTTCCTGATATGGCAATTGTGGTAGACATTGCAGTTTATTTATGAATGAGATATTACAATAAATAATGAGTTTATATATTTTTTTGCAAAAATTTTAGGGATAGTTGACCACAGTTATATGAATTAAATTTTTGTTTATTTTCATAAGTATAAAATACATCCACTTTGCCATTCGAATTAAAATATTTGAGAAGTTCAAAAGGTGGTTTTAAATTTCCATAACTATCAAAATATATTACATTTTTGTTATTTTTAATATAAGCAGTCCAATGAGATCCTTTATTTTGTTTTTTATCCAAATTTACAATACCACATTCTTTCAGATTAATTTTTTTTGGAAGTTCATCGAGCATAAAAACACCTCTAAAGCCAGTTATTTTTAACAGCTTTACATATTTAATAATATCATTGTTCGTAAGTGCTCTTTTTGGAAAACTTATTTTGAGTTTTTTTTTGTCTGATTGCTTTCATTTTGACGGATCCTCCTTTATAAGGTCTAATAAATAGTCCCTTTCCTTTATATGGTCTAATATATAATCCTTTGCCTTCTTTAGAAGCATTTTCCATTGCAATATTATGTCTATGTATTTCTTCTAGTTGCTGTTTAGCTGCTTTAGCATCATTTACTGCCTTAGCAATTCCTGCCGCGCCTCCACCTAGTGCACCCAGGGCGCCAAGAATGGGAAACAAAAGAGGTAGAAATCCTCCAATTTTTTTGGGTGTTCGAATGATACGTTTTTTTCTCAATTTAAGTTTACCCCCTTTTGTATTTTTTAATCCCAAACCGAAATTTCTTTTACCCTTCATTATTCCTGCAACACTTAAAGCTGCAATTTTTTCACCAATAGAAGAATCTTTAGCTTTTACCCTATCCCAGGCTTTTTTTTCTAATATTTGGTCAGATATGTGTCTTTTTGATAAATCTTCAGTCTGAGAGTAAGATATATCATGTTCTTTGCAAGCGGAATCCAATGGATTTATACCAACGTCACCTCTAGTTAATCTTTTTTCCAAGTTGGTGCCGGGACCACAATAATTATATCCTGGTATATGAACTTCGAAAGGTAGTTTACTAATTAATTTATTTACTAAACCAGAGCCCTTTCTATTACGTCTTTTAATAGTTTTTTTCAACTTATGACGACCCACAGTAATTGAAGTTCTTTTTATACTAAAAGCACATTGACATTTTTCTGGTATAAATACTTTTACAGCTAAAAATATTTACTAGTGTGATTAAGAATGAGGATTGAAAAACAAAAATTCTCATTACCAGTAAATAATCATGACGAAAAAATTTTAAGTAAACAGTTGAGAAAGCATGGTGACTTATTTTGCGGTGGTTCAAAAAGAGGGCTTATAGTTGGTTGCAGTGGTAGCGGTAAAACCAACGTTATGCTTACACTGCTCGAGCATCCTAATGGAATTAGGTTTGAAAATGTCTATGTTTATTCAAAGTCATTAGATCAACCAAAATATGAATATTTAAGAAAGTTGTTAAAGCCTATGAAAGAAATTGGATACTTTGAATATGATAGCGATGAGAACATTATTTCACCTCATGAGATAAAGCCAAATTCCGTTATCATTTTTGATGATATTCCTTGTCATAATCAATCTATTATTAGGGACTATTTCACGCATGGAAGGCATAGAAACACCGATTGTTTTTTTATTTTTCAAGGATATTCCTCAATCCATAAACGTCTAATTCGAGAAAATGCAAACTTATTAATTTTATTTAAACAGGACTGTTTGAGTTTAAAACATATATATATAATGACCACTGTATATTGGATATGACATTTGATCAGTTTAAAAATATTTGTGCTAACTGTTGGATGGATCCATATGGCTTTCTTGTAATTGACAAAGATTGTGAAGTAAATCACGGCAGATATAGGAGTAAATTCGATTCCTTTATATATTTATAAAAGTAAAAAATTTGCAGTTTTATTTCATTTAAAACTTGTACAGCATGGATAAACGTTTAGCTCGAGAATTAATAAGATCGAGACAAGCCGTGAAGCAGAAATATCAAAGCTTGAAATTAGCTACTTCTACTGCTCAGTCCGAATTAGAACAAACTTATAGACCAATAACACAACCACTTAAACAGCTAATTTCAAGTATTGCTAAATCCGAACCATTCGATTTAAAAGAAGAAAGAGTTTCAAAGTATGAAGATTTCAAAACACCTACAAAGCTTTATAAAACATCAACTCCGACGAAAAATATTCAGAAAACAGGAAAAACTCCGTTACTCCCTACAGAACTACCAACATTTTTAAATGACAGTAGTATCACTTCTTCCTCTTCTGTTGTACAACCATTGTCATCAACTGTTATAGCAGAAACTTCAGATCCTTCTAGTGACACAACAACAAATTTAAACTTGTCAGACATATTGGAACAAACTAGAAAAACAATTCAAACCTATGTTGGTACATCATCATATAAAGATTACTTAGCAGATTTTCATGAATTACCCAGATCATATATTGATGAGGGTGTGAAAGATACACAACATAAATTTGACCATTATTATGGAATAGTTCATGACCTCGAAACGGATAAGTTTTCTTTTGGTTTAACACAGATACCGGTAGAAATTATTGGAAAAGACATTAAAGTGGGAGGAATAACGTACACAGGCACGCCAGGTTTATATGAATTGCTTTTCAAAAAAGAACCGAAAGGTTATAAGAAGGAAGATTTAGATAATTACATGAACATTCTAGCTAAAACAAATGTATATCGTAGGAATTTTGATTTAAATGAACAAGTTCAAGGAAATACATCACACAAATATGTTACAATAATAGGACCATATTTACAAAGAAAGGGGATTACAAAGACAAAAACCTTGCCAAGATTAGTTACAGCATTTAACAAACCAAAACCTCCGTTTAGAACAACTAGAGCCAAATCTACAGGAAAGGGATTAATTTTGAAAAACAGATCAAATACAGACTATGTATACTGGAATAATGTAAACGAAATTGTTGATAGGCTACGTTTATTAATTTCATCAAGTGATGCGGGAAATAATGCTCATAGTAACGAGATTATCTCTATTATTGAAGAATTAAGAGAAGATAAAGTAATACTATAAATAACAGCTATCAAATATAATCATATTTATTGTTTAATGAAAGCTCAACATGACAGTTGATAAATTTGGACGCCATATTTCAAAACAAAATCAAGAGAGAATAAGTGACATTAATAATTTAAAAAGGAGATTAGGTGAAAATGAAACAAATAATGAAATCTTTGCTAAAAAGCTTAAGGTTTTTGATGAAAATTTTTTAAAGTATGAAAACCAGATTAAAGGATGTTATACCTCAATTGAAAACGTTAATAAACAGTTGCTAACGCTAAATCAAATAAGTAAAGATTTGCAATTTTTAAATGAACATGTTAAAAAGGAAGACAAAAAATTAAGTGATGATATCAACAAAATTAATAAAATAATGGAAACAAATATAAGAGAAGTAATAATTGAAAAACACAAGGAAAAAATTAAACAATTAAGAACTTTTATAAAAAGGTTAGATGATGAAAAAAAAAGAAATCAAAATAGCATTCTTAACAGTAGAACAATTGACCAACTCACTTTGGAAGAAAATCAACAATATATTTCCTTGGAAAATATAATGTCCAGTGTAATTAAGAAATTAGAACAAGAATTAAATAAAACAGAGGAATTCAAAAATAGTGATAGTAGATCAACTACTTTCTTAACTGGAGAGATAAAAAAATCCTTTAATGCGTTAGAAAAGGAGATTACTAAAATTAGTAAAGTTTTAAATGAAAAAAGTTATACAATACAAATTGATAAATTGAATGAATGGGAAAAAACATATAAAAGTTATATTTCGAATTATTACAAAACATAGAGAGTGAACTTCCTTAAAATTGAATAAACAAGTTTGTTGTCATGACAACCGTTAAACAACAAGTCGTTAATGAATTACATAAACCTGCTAGAAAAAACTACAACCGCAGAAGGGTGGTAGTGAAAGGGTTAAATGATATTTTTCAAGCTGATTTGGTTGAAATGTTACCCTATGCCAAATTTAATAAGGGATTTAAATATATCTTGATTACCATAAATGTATTTTCTAAGTATGTTTGGGCCGAACCGGTAAAATCTAAATCTGGAAAAGACGTAACAGCGGCCATGAAAAAAATATTAATCAGTGCAAAAACTCCACCAAAAAACTTGCAAACGGACAGAGGGAGAGAGTTTTTCAATGTAAATTTTCAAAATTTGATGCAACAATTTCGAATTAACCATTATAGCACGTTTTCCAATTTGAAAGCGAGTATAGTAGAAAGAGTGAACAGGACTTTAAAGAATAATATGTGGAAAATATTTAGGATTCAAGGAAATTACAAATGGTTTAATATATTAGCGGATATTGTAAAAGATTATAACAATACAAAACATTCTTCAATAGGAATGAAGCCAAAACAAGTAAATAAAACAAATGAAAATAGAATCTTGAAATCTGCATTTACTCATGCTAAAACGTTAGATATAAAATCTCCAAAGTTTAAAGTGGGTGATCACGTACGAATAAGCAAGCATCGAGAGGCATTTTCAAAAGGTTACACACCAAATTGGTCAAATGAGATATTCCACATTAAAGAAGTTAAGATGACAAACCCTTGGACATATTTAATTCAAGACGAAGATAATCAGGACATTCTGGGTGGTTTTTATGAGCAAGAATTACTAAAAGTAAAGCATACCGATGTGTATCTTATTGAGAAGATTTTGAGAAGGAAAGGAAACAAAGTTTATGTGAAATGGTTAGGACTTGATAAAAAATATAATACATGGATTGATAAAAAAAATATTGTTTAATTAAATTGAAATTAAATTTTAGTTAAATTTGTTTTATTTCTGTTCCTCATTTTATGCTTTAGCTGATACAAATTACAAAGTCTTAATGTGCTAATTAATTTCAAATAAAATTCACATTTAGGAAACTAAAATTTTATTAAGTAAAACATCAAATACAATTTTTATTAAAACGTGTCAAATATATTTTATCTCTATGTTCCTCAGATAATATCGAATCTAGAATAAGTTTACAATCATTTATTCTTTTTTCAAAACGGAGTCTATCTAAGTACCACATCTGAAAGTTACTCCTACGGGCTTGTCTGTAAGCAAAGCTCCACTTCACTAACACATGCACCTTCCTTGTTCTCTTCCAGAAAAGATATTGTTTTCTTCGTAATATTTTCTTTTTGATCCATTTTCATTGTTTTCTTCGTAATATTTTCGTTTTGTTCCATTTTGCTTCAATTTGTTTTCCATTTGTTCAGGATATAAAGCAAGTAATTCCATCATAGTTGAAACATTTTCACTGTTAGGATTTTCTGTTGGACTTATTATATTATAAACATGCGTACACAAGTCGCCACAATCAGCTGAAATATTATTTTGAAATATTTTGAAATATGTATTGAATTCTTGCCTTTTAAGTATAGATAATCTATAATAAATAATTTCCTTTAATCGCCACAAATTGTCCAAAGACTCTTGTCCTAAGTATATGAAGTGTGGGCCTTTTGTAATTTGTAGAACAGGGGTATCATTTATTTTCTGAACCTGCAGATGAATGTTGTTTATATTCACACTGGTTTGATCAACTTGAGGAAAGTAGAAATTGTTTACAATAATTCCTTGATGAACACAAATGTCTTTCCAATTTTCTTCGGTTAGTGCGATTGAAAATCCAGTTTTTCCACCAATTACAATTTTTGGAGAAAAATCATTTAAACTAATGCCAACAAGAACAAATTTTGACAAAGAATTATTTAAAAAATAAATTTTTGAATTAAGAAGCGTTTCCAAAGGTTTATGAACCACGGCGTTGTTCATAATGACTAAACGAGACTGAAACATATTGTGTTATTCTTGTACTTAAATATTCTCATCCCCACTTTCTTTAAAGTTTCGATTAAAATGGATTAATGAAAAAATAGATTTCCAGTTTGAAATTTGTAATAAAGATAAATAATTAAAATGGTAATGTATAAAAATAATGCAAAGTTTAATGTAACACTAATGATGGAAAAGTAATAATTTTTGAATCCGTCATAATAATTGGTACAGTTGGGGGTTAAAATTTGTAACTGATTATTTTTAAACTCTAACCTTTCTATCCAATTTGTATCAAAAATAGATCGATTTGGATAATGATACAAAATTTTTAAAAATTTACTTGCATTTTCATTTCCATTTATTCGTTCCATCCAACTAATTGTACTATTGTTAATTAATCCAATTTTCATAAATTTACAATATTTACTTATAGTGACGTCTGTTTTACTAGAAAAACATATTTCACACTGTGTTACGCCAGGGGGATGATGAACATAAAAAACATTTTGGAAAATAAAATAAAGAAGAATAAATTGAGATCTACTGATAGTCATTAAAACAAATTAATAATTATATTCCAAATTTATTAACATTAAGCAGATACTTTCACCACGAAAGCAAAAGCAGTTGTAAAAAAATAACAATATAAAATAAAATACTTAATTTAAATATATGTAATAATAAAATATAAATATATACTTAAATACTTAATTTAAATATAAAAATACTTAATTTATAAAATACTTAATTTAAATATATGTAAAAGTTCATAAATAAGGATATTAATAATACTATATAAAATGTGTAGCTTGAAGACTTATTTTGAATGGTTACAATTATTCGATTCCCATTTTTCCATAAACAGTTATTTAAATCACAATTCCTAGCAAATTTCTAATGCTCCACAATAGGATCATCATAACTTAACCAATCAAAAATTTCAATACCACAATAAAAACATTTACAAATATTATTGAATGAAGTATAGTAAAAGCCAGCTCCAGCTAACACTTCTGGTCTCAATTTTCCTTTCCATTTTTTAAAAGTGGAAAGTCGTTTTTCATATGTTTTAAAATAACTGTTATCAATTTCTTTGTCAAAAGTTTCTAAGCACATTTTGTGAAAGACTTGTAAAAGTGAAATATTTTCCTGATAAAGAGGTTTTAAAAAATTATAAAGAAATCATACATGACAGTTTTAGATATATCTAATATTGAGAAGCCTACATATATTGGTTTATTGTAAGTAACTTGAATCTTTTGCATTTGAATAGCTACCAAGTTTTCAGAAAATATTGTTAAGTCCTTGAAATATGGTTTTGCAATTAAATTCTCAGCACCATCTTTTCTTCTATTTTTTTCCCACTCTGTAACAAGTCTTACGTCAATTCTCCTATCAACATTTTCCATAGTCTCGCCATAAATACTATTATTTGCCAACTTGTAAGTATTACGATCAAATTCATTCTTTGAATCATTTCTTAATCTTGAATTTAAGTCTATATATTTTTTCAACCAATCAGATTGAGAAAACTGTAAAACTCTATGAACTTTAGTTAACTTGAGTCCATGTTCCAAACATTGTTTTAATAATTGATAGTGAATAACATATTTTGATTTATCATTTAAATGGGGTATTAATTTTATGCATTTAGAATTTGGCGGTTTAAAGTTTTCTGGACAAAACGGAAAATCGTTATGATAGGAATGTAGACTTGTAGGATATTCTAAATCAACTTCTAAAACATATCCCTTATTAGATTTTTTAGAAATATTCAAAATATTTAAATCATTGATTTCTTTATCTGTTAACCAAACAAAATCTCCCGTTGGAATGTGCTGTGACATTGCATAACCATACAAATTTGTTGCATCATAATAAATTATGTATTTAGTTGGCTTTAAAGGATCAAAATTTAAAAGAAATGGGTTATTAGCTTCAGATTTTCTACAAATGCAAGAGCTCACACCACCGCGAACGCTTTTTTTGAAAAAGTGTATCATATCTGGATCAGTTAACAATTCTAACTCTATTCCAGTATAACGCATACACGCCTCCCAGGATAAACCTGGAAAAGTGTAAAAATGAGCTGGATTGAGCTTATATGTGGATAAACAAGTGCTTCTAAAATTTTCAAAAATATCTGCCAAAAGTAAAGTATCAGAGAGTAAGTAAACGTCGGAGTATTGACCAAGAGATTCACATTTAAACAATTGCCAAACCTTTACAGCTCTTTGGTATTCTGCATCACTGATGTGCTCATCCGTTAAATTATAATAAAATTGGTCTTTCTGAGGTAAAGTTGTTTCGTCTAATTTTAAATAATCATCAATATAACTGTAAGGAAATACACCTTTTTGCCGAATAATTTTAAATCTTTCTTCATCATTGAAAATTTTTTTTATTTCCTTACATTGTTCATCTTTTAAGCTTTCAGAGAGTTTTGATAAAGAATGGAATAGAAATTGAACAGAATCAATAAACCTTAATGATATATTTTTTTCTTAGCCTTTTAAATTAAGCTTTTCAAATGAAATATATTTTTCCTTGTTTTGTGCGATAACTGTTAGTTGTTCTTTGTTTAAGCATAATTTTTTAAGAAATAGATGAGAATCATAATTACGCAAATTATGCAATATAACTGGAATAAAGTTAGGTATTCTGTAATTTATGTTGCAGAGTGAATGAGCTGGACCTCTAACCCTGTCATTTAAAAGAGGTTTATTACAAATATGACAAACTTTTTCATAGTTATGATAAATTTTGTCGAGTTCGTTCAAAGGGATCATTTTTTTAGGAGCCTTTAAATATTTATTGTATATGTTATACACATCTCTTTCTAAAGAATTTATAAATAATGTATCACAATTTTGACCTCAATATTTTTCAAATTTAGAATAATTATCGTCGAAGGAACATTTAATGTAATAGGCAAATGAATGTGGAATATGTTCATATTGTTTTAAGGTGTATGAAGTATTAGGATTTTTATCAACATTGTCATTATTTAAAGGCTTTAAAATGCATTCAAAATCTGCATACACCACGAAAGGAACTTTCATTTGTTTATGATAATTTACAAATTTCAAAATATTATCATATGAATAGTTTCCAAACTTATCTTTTATTAATTCTTTAGAAGGTAGGTTAATTCGTAAATGATCACAATCATAGCTATTGTGTTGTATTAAATTTTCTTCTGTAGGGAAATATTGTAAACAACCATCGCAAATATATTTTTTTCCGTGATGTTTAGAAATTTGTGCAGAAACTAGTTTTGATAAATCTTTAATATAGCAATAATGAAAAGTTTTTTCATCATCATCACTTATTAACAATAAATTGACATGTTGATTTTTTTTATTCGATGAATAATAAAGTGGACCAATTACTTCATACCCCTTTTTAGGATTTATAATTTCTAATCCATATACATTAATAGAAATGTTATTTTTTTCTTCAAAAATCTTAATGTTCTTTAGCAACATTGGAAATTCTATACCTGACATATCCAAAACAGAAGAGTAGTGTGGGTAGGATGAAGTTTCAAAATCTAATCCGCTTGGTTGGTGAAGAGCAGACACAACTGCCCAGGCGAAGCAAAAGTTGTCATCATTCCTAATGTTGATCACAGCTTGACGTCTCTTGATCTCTTGAGGAAGTTCGATAAAAAATGAGGCTCTCAGCGGATTGTGCTTGTTAACATTAATTTCCAAATGAAGTAAATTCATCAAAGACCATCCTGCAACGTAAAAATTAAAAACATTACTTTTTTTGTTGCTGTTGTAAAATCGAAAATAAATTCTTTACCTGAATCTCTTTCTGCAAATTCGTCAGCTTTCTGGTCAATAATGGTGCAGATTTGCTCTAACAGTTCTTTTTTCTGATATCCCTGGCAAATGACTTGGAACGGCGCATTAAAAGATTTGACATCATAGCTGTCGCTGCTGGGGTTAAAATAGAAACCGAACAGTTCCATATTTAGCTTGATACATTTATGTTTCGGCAGTTCTTGATCTATTAGATGTGCAATTTTGTATTCCAAATGTTGAAAATATTCTTTCACATTTATGAAGTTTTGGTGTGAGGAAATCCTATAAGATATTATTCGTTCCCTGAATGCTGACTTGATAATTTCAAAACCTTCCTCCAAGCCTATTTTGGAATTGTTCTTGTGCACACTAGATCGAAGATGTCCACCCCATAGACTTTGGTTTATATTTTTCTTGCATTCTTTACAATATTTTACAATATTTGTAGAATCTATAAATTAAGAAAAAAATATTTTACAAAATATAACATGAAAAATAAAATGTTCTTACCTTTAACAAGCTTTGGTTTTTTCAACCAACTGTTGAGTTTTGTGGAATTTCCGTTAACATGTTTTTTAATATGTCGCAATAAATTGTCCTTTCTAGTGAAGACTTTATTACATGTTACACACTTATGCATTTCTGAAGTTTTCTGGATAATAATAATAATAAAATTAATATTGTGCAATTCTATTTAGTTATAGTCAAATTTTGAAAAAAGCAATTGCATTTTTGAAGTTCTTTGTATAATAATAAAATTAATATTGTGCATTTTCATTTAGTTATAGTCAAATTTTGAAAAAAACAATAGAAATTAATTGACTTTATGAATCCATTTCTTCAAATGAGTCAACTAATTTGTCAAAGGCCTGTTTAACATAATTCACCGTACTTTCGTCTCCCTTTTTAATTGTGATCAAATTAGTTAAATTTTGAATAGCGAAACCCAGACACTTAAGGTTTGCTATTTGTTTTTTATTTTTTTTATTAATTTTAAATTTTTTTTTAATGATAAATGATGGTTTCGAAATTGAATTTTGTTCAACTGGTGAATTATTAGGAGAAATATCCGAAGTTAAATTTGCTTCAATTTGTTTTTCTTGCGAATCAGAATTTACAATAGCATATGGTGAATTAATAGAAGATATAGCCGAACTTAAATTTTGATCAATTTGTTTTTCTTGCGAATCAGAATTTACAATATCATATGGTCAATTAATAGGACAAATAGCCAAACTTAAATTTTGATCAATTTGTTCTTCTTCCGAATCAGAATTTTCACTAAACAAAAAGGGAGAGCAAATTGGTCTCGGAGAATTAATTGGCGATTTTAATGTTAAATAATTTGGATTAGATTTTTGAAAACAAACAATATCCTCATAGCTAGAATTTTGAGTTTCGTCAATGTCATTCAGTTCTTCAAGAGTTTGTTTAGTTTTTGTTGTAATTAAGTCCGTTTTGTTGTCAATAATGTCATTAAGATCGCCAAGAGTTTGTTGTTGAGTAGCTGTAAATAAATATTTTTCGTTGTTGTGTTTGTTGGCATTATTCTGAACTTGGCTATTGTAAATAATTTCATTCAAGTCCTGAATAGTTTGTTGTTGACTAGTTGTAAATACGTCTGTTTCATTGTTTTGTTGGTTTGCAAAATTTTGCATTTGAGTACATGTGTATAAGTCAAAGTCATTGTCAATTATTTTGCTACTCGATGCCAAAAAATTGTCCATTATGAAAAAAATCGTAATAACAAATAAAAATGCCACAAATGTACATAAAAATGTCACCAATATATATAAGAATTAAATCTTGCCAAATAAAAATGTTAGAAATAAAAATAAAAATTAAAAAATTACCAAATAGACACAATGTAAACACCAGAAAACTCGCGAGCTCTGCACAGTGTGAATGCAGAAATCAATTGCATTCGTCTCTTCGCTGAGGCGATTTTATATGCAAAAGTTAATCACATGTGTCCTACTTAAAGTTGAACGACAATCTCTAAAAACCACTTTCCCAAGCCGATCAACAACCTTACCCCCCTCCCCCCCTTCCCTCCCCCCCCCGGACCCCTGAATTTTCGAGACTCAAATCCCGGCTCCCCAATTTCGGGCTACCCTCTTCAGGTTAAGTTAAGTTAGGTTAGGTTATGTTAGGTTAGGTTAGGTTAGGTTAGATTAAAAAAGAAGAAAAGAAAAAAGGAGAAGGAAAGAAAAAGAAGAAGGAAGGAAAAAGGAGAAGGAAGGAAAAAGGAGAAGGAAGGAAAAAGGAGAAACATATAAAAAAGAGAAAGGAAGGGAGAGAAAGAAGATAAGGTGAGGGTGAGGGGGGGGGTTAAGAGGAGTCTCCCCCCTTATGGGGGTTGGCGGAGCGGAAAGGGGGGCGAAGCCCCCCCTCCCCGAGGAGACTGACAGGGGAAGGGACAGCGAAAAAAAAAAAACTTAAGTATTGCAGGTAGTAAAAGTGGTGGTCGATTGGATATATACTTAAGAACATCCACTCGACGATCATACAGTATCATTCGCTGTAATATCAGTTGTCGATATTATTTAATTTATAACCTATAACCAAAATTGTTTTTTATCAAATATATCTATCTAAATCTAAAGCTCCTAACGATGGCAGAAAATATGATTGGAAACGCTGACCAAATTGAAGAAAATAATGTGGAGAACGCCGCTCAAATTGAAGAAAGAGAAGAAATTTTTATTAACTTGGAAGGCGATTCCATCACTTATAAACATTCATTTTTGGACAAATCATCTAGGCTTGTTAGAAGATCATTCTTGTTTAACATCGACATTAATTATATTGAGGAGGAAGAAGAAGAAGAGATGGAGGAAGATGATCAGGAAATTGACGAAGGAGTGGACATGGATGGACAACTGCTAAATTTAGGAACCGAGGCTGACGTAAAAGTAAGCAAGTTTAGAGCTAGTGAATTATTTAATAATTTTGAAGAAAAAGATGTATGTATTATACAAAGCTACTCTAAAATTGAAAGTCGAAGACTAGGAACATTTGCTATTTGCCTTCCTTGTAGTGCAATTCACATGAGATATTTACGGAGAGGGGAGTCCGATCATGTGAGCTGCTACTACAAAAGAGCTTATGTTGTTAGTGCTTCTGATTTACATTGTGCTATTTGTAGGATACACCTTTTTCTAGTAATTCCTGAACATGCTTGCTTTTACTGCAATAAAAATGAAAAAAAAAAGAGATAGAAGATTATGTTGTTAAATATTAATAATAAACATAGTTTGTAAAGGTGATGTGTAGATTATTTCAACAATATTAATTTTAAATATAGGTTATAAACGTAATGGGTAGATAATGTCAAAAATATTAATTTTAAACATAAATTGTAAAGATAATAAGTAGAATACGTCAACAATATTAATTTTAAAAAATGTCAACTGTTACTATAAGCGGTTATATATTTTCAGTGCTATATGCAAAATACTTCTTTTTATTCTAACATCTGACACTGTATTTGTAAATGAAATAGCTAATCATATGTAAAAAAAGTGTCGATTATGTCAACTGCCACTAGAAGCACTCATATATTAGCATGACATTTTGTTAACGTTTGTTTCTGTATTCAATTGAGTTTTCTCTTACTTGATGCAAATTATATTAATATTATTAGTATAATTAAAAAGTAGTAGATTAGGCTATGCCGGTCCGACAATCAAAACCGTAATTTTTACATGTAAATTCCCATAAGAAAATTTAAGCTTCGATTTGCAAAAGTGGTGCCATTTTAGGGCGTGGCACTTTTTGTGTAAACCCATAACAATTGTTTTGTTATGTAATGTGAAAATTAGTATGTATTAAAAAACTTGTTACATCATTGTTGTCGTTTCAATATAGGAAAAGGAAAAAATGTGTGTCAATTATTATATATATATTTACATTTACTTTTTTTTTACAAAATTATTTGTTACCAGAGTTTTCACAAACACAAATTATAAAAAAAATATTATCCTCTTTTTAAAATTACAACAAAATGATGTCTAATTACATCTTTGAAGATTTGTACCAAATAGTAATATCTAGTGCGACATACAGGACAATTGTTTACCATTATAGAACAACAATTTTCATCATTCCATCTTAAAATACATTTTAAACAAAAAATGTGGGAACATGTATTTGGTCTACATGAATCATAATATTCGATTATTTCAAAACAAATAGCACAAAACACTTTTTTCTCTTCACTCTCAGTTTTGTTCAAATTTTTTAAAACAATCCCATTAGTTTCTTCTCGAACTAATGGTATATTTTCTTCTTGAACTCCTGGTATAATTTCTTCGAGGCTAATTGTCTGAAGCGGAATGGATCGATTTCTTTCTCCAACTGATTCACTCATTTTATTTTAATATTATTATTAATAGATTTATTCAATAGATTTTTTTCTTTTAACAGTCACTCGTACCTTAACATACTAAAATGATCTTGATGCACCTATTTATAAGACTTAAGAATGCAAAATCAAATGTGGGAGAACAAAGAGAAAAAATTAAAAATATGATGCGAATGAGAATAAAAGGGGAGGAAGTTAAGAATGAGGGACATGAGAGAGAGGAAGAGGAGGAGGAGGAGGCGCTCCCCTATTATAACTACTACCATTCGAGAGGATTAATATCGATCTCTTTGAATATTCAATCGTAAACAAACTTTTAGTATTCTTCCAACATTTTGGCACTCCTTTAAGAATCCCCTGTGCTCATGGGAGTGAGTTCCACAAAGCCCTAATGAAAGATTGTTGCGAACTTTATAAGTAAAATGTAAATTTTCAGTCATCCGTAGCCAAATAGGTCTTTTCAATGGTTTCATGTGACCCTGATTGAAACGATCTTAGTACATAAAGCCGAAAATCCCAGTGAACACCCGTTCAACATTCTCCCTGGGGCTATTCCGATTTCGAGTCAAGCCATTCAGATTGCGCTCTACCCCAGCAACTTTCCAATATATTATAGGCCGCATTATAGAACCAGAATTTGACCCCTTTTATTTTGCTTATTTGGATGACATCATAGTCCTAGGGAAGACCTTTGAAGAACACCACAATAACCTTCCAGCGTCTTCAACATGCCAACCTAACACTAACCCCATGTGCAAATTTGATCGACGATCCCTCCGCTATTTAGGGTATCTGGCCACTGCAAAAAGTATTTGCTCTGATCCCGAGAGAGTCTCCGCTATTCTGGAATTGCCGCCTCCCACCAAGACACGAAGTTTAAGTACATTTCGTACAAAACTTTTTGACAGATTTAATGATGGCGATCATATGATGCAAGTCGCAGTCTAAATGCCAACTAGAAACAATTATCTGTCACCAAAAAGGAGTGCTTAGCTATTGTTTGGGAGTAGAGAAAATGAGACCATGATGCAAAAATACTCCACAGCTTAATAATCACCCCACAAGTTCTGATCACCTTAAAGTCACAAGAAATCTGTCGATCCTTAGTAAAAAACAATTTACCTTTACCGACTTATTCATCAAATGTAACAGATATCAACGCCAAGGCACCCGCAACACATAATTCTATGCTCTTATTGAGGCCGGAGCCGCAAGTTCTTACATGGGACACCTAGTAGCCGAATTATGTCGGAAGACTAGTTGCCGAAATATAACAAAATTTGTCAGGAGAAATTTTGCAACTTCGGTGCGTTTGACTTGACATTCTCGTCTTCACATACACTTGCTTATGGATACACAGAGAACCCTTCAATTCGAAACCCAACAGAAGAGTGATGTTTAAGGTTTATTTTATGTCTAATATTGTAAACAACCCAGTCTAGGTAACTTTTCCGTTGTAAAATGAACTCATTTTTGCCGCCCCACAATAAAATTGTTTACCTACCATTATAAAAGTTTCTAATTAGGCTATTAAAAAATGGTACCTATTAGGGCTTTCCGAATATTTTTTTTATTATTGGGAGGGTATTTCCATTGTGAAAATAATGAGCTGGCCTGTGTTAGAAAAATCTTGTCGGCCAGTGTTATTGAAAAATAATTCAAAAAAATTTATTAATTACTTAAAAAATTCTTTTATATCTTGAAAATTTAAACCCACATAATAGCGGTATATAATATGAACTACAATTCAATTATATGTTCTGTCATGTCAAAAGTCCTGTGTTAACTCTCCGGCTTGAGGTTGGATAGTTGGCCTTAATCTAATGGAGCCATAGTGATGTTGGGTAGCCTTTTACGGCAACACTTACACTGTATGTATAGAACGAGTAGGATAACTCGAAACAATATGACGATGGTGAAGAAAGATAGGTGTTTATAGACAAAAGGATGATTGGTTAGCTTGTCCAGTTCTTCAGTTAACTTATTGGTCCAAATTATGCTGGGGAATACTGAGATCTTCCATCTATCTTGCTAAATTTTAGGGCTTTAAGATCTGGAATATGAAGCTTTAAAGAGATGTGTTTGCAGCACTTGTATGAAATTATGACTGGGTGGCTAAAAGCCATAATATTAACATTTTTTGCAACAATCGTAATTATAAATATTACAAATTTATCCCACAGAAATAAAAGTTTCTGTGTTTAGGTGAGTGCTCCCTTTTATTCGTTCATTACTGCCTAGACCCTAAACGTGTAAAATGGTAAGAGTACTATGTACAGGGTGTCCCATTTTCGTAGGTTTTACGGGGTTTCCAGCTTATGAGTAGAGATAGAGAGATGCGGTTTTCGCGACACCGTGCTACTTTTCGATGAAACTAAAGAGGCCGCAAACAGATTTGCCCTAACCATTTTAGTTTCCGTGCTACAGGGTGATTTTGAAAATTTGTCATTTTCGGACACCCCCTGTAACTCAGCTATCGTAAAATATATTTAAAATGTTTCAACTGGTATTTATAGATTTTTTCACGTAGAATTCAGTGGCGTACTCAGATTTTTGCTGAGAGTCATAGTTTTTGACATATTGGCATAACCTACTATTTTTTAAATGGGACACCCTATATATTATTTTTTCATCTTATTCTTCGTGTCGAGAGCTTTTCAAAAACATACCATAAGTCATATTTATTTTCATAAATAACATGAAAAAATGCATTTTTCGTTAAACGGATTTATGGCATAGCAGATCAATCGAAATAAGAGAAGGTGGCTGTGGAGCCATGGAAAAAGTTAACAAATATTTATTAACGAAATAACAAAGTAACAGCATCAGAAAAAATTAGGAAGTAGGTAAAAGGTAATAATTATAATTTCATTAAAACTACAAATATTGTTCAAATTGTAGACCATTATGTGTCCTACAAGTGTGACAAACTTTAAAAATTCTTTTTAATGCATTTTCTATTGTAAATGAGTGTCTTTGTAACTCTGCAAAAGCGTTTTCGGTGGCCATTCTTAGTTGTTCTAAGTTTTCGTATCGCCTTACATAAACCTTGTTTTCTAAATAACCCCACAAAAAGAAATCTAAAACTGAGAGGTCAGGGGATCGTGGTGGCCATCGAACAGGTCCGTGTGTTCCTATCCATCTTCCAGGAAAATGGTCGTTAAGCCAGTTTTGACTTATTCTGGCATTGTGGGCTGGAGCTCCGTCTTGCTGGAAATAAATCCTATTTAGTTGAGCCAAGGGAACATCATCCAAAATTCCTAATGCGTCTTCTAGGATTCGCACGTAACCAATCGAATTCAGATTTCCTTCATATATTTGGTAAACTATTTTTCGGTTGAAAATAAAACAGGAGACATTGAATCCAAATCTGCCCTGACGCTCCCTAGGAAAAATAACATGGTTGTTTTCTTGACTCCAAAATCGCGTGTTGTGTCTATTTAAAATCCCTGAACTAGTAAAATGTGCCTCGTCTGACCAAATAATCTTTTTTTCAAAATCGATATCTTCTGCCTTCATATTTATAAACCAATTGCAGAACTCCAATCTGCGCTCTGCATCACCAGGATGCAGATGATGCACAAGTTTGTATTTATAGGGTTTGAATTTGTAATTTTTTCAAAATTTTCTGCACTTTGGTTTTCGGTACACCCGCCTCTTCGTCTATTTTCCTGCAAGATGTTTCAGGAGCTGTCTGAACGAGGGCTAAAACGTTGACCTCAGATTCTTCGTTGTCTTTATTGTAAGTTCGCGATCGAGGCTTGTTAAAAGATCCATATTGGCAAAGATTATTTTTAATTTTTTGAAAAATTCTTTTTTCTGGTTGTCTTCTCTCGGGATATCTAAGATAAAATAAAGCGAAACAATAAAGTCAAAATGCAGGAAGATAAAAAAGAACGAACCTGTTCAGATAAAGCTCTGCCGCCTGATCTGCATCTTCATTAGACAATATAAAACACGCGTTCATATCATATTTCTCAAAATATTCAAATTTTTGATTCTGAGCCATATTAAAAACAATAATTATAATAGACGTCAAGAAAAATTTAAACGCAATAATGCCAAAAATGACAGCAGTAATGGCTGCCTGATCATATTTTTGTTGGCGTTGCCATGGCTACCACAGCCACCTTCTCTTATTTCGATTGATCTGCTATGCCATAAATCCGTTTAAAGAAAAATGCATTTTTTCATGTTATTTATAAAAATAAATATGACTTATGGTATGTTTTTGAAAAGCTCTCGACACGAAGAATAAGATGAAAAAATAATATATAGGGTCTCCCATTTAAAAAATAGTAGGTTATGCCAATATGTCAAAAACTATGACTCTCAGCAAAAATCTGAGTATGCCACTGAATCCTACGTGAAAAAATCTATAAATACCAGTTGAAACATTTTAAATATATTTTACGATAGCTGAGTTACAGGGGGTGTCCGAAAATGACAAATTTTCAAAATCACCCTGTAGCACGGAAACTAAAATGGTTAGGGCAAATCTGTTTGCGGCCTCTTTAGTTTCATCGAAAAGTAGCACGGTGTCGCGAAAACCGCATCTCTCTATCTCTACTCATAAGCTGGAAACCCCGTAAAACCTACGAAAATGGGACACCCTGTACATGTCCTGGATGATACGTGTGCAATATGTGTGCCATGGTGGTATTATGTTTATGCTGTAATATTACGGCTCGGTAGCAATAGAGTTGCTTTAAATCAAATATACTACTTTCCTCATAAAGGAGGTCATTTGGATATAATCTATTTTTCAGTAGTGTTTTAAGGAAATTTTTTGTACATTTTTCAGTGGTTTTGAATAGGTTTTATAAACTCTACCCCGGCCTGATATACCACATTGCAGTACAAATTGTGTCAAAGCGTAATAAACTATTTTTAAATTATCGCAGATAAGAATGCTTTTTAGTTGTTTAAATTTAAAAATTTCTGATCTTAGTTTCTTGATTAATAGTTTTATATGTTCGTTCCATTTCATGTACCAGTCAATTTGAACTACCAGATATCAAATGTGATCCTCTGACTCTATTATTAATTTGACCGAATGAGTTAACAGTAAGGTTGTTATAGTCTGGAGCATTTTTTTACTGCAACTAAAAGCCAAATATTTGGTATTTTCAAAATGTATTGTAAGAGACATTTCGTCAAAGCAACTTTTTATTTTTGCCATGTCATTTTCGGCTTTATTTTCAACTTCCCACCATGAGATACCCGTAAACAATATTATAGTAACATCTACAAATGATGTAAATGCCTCCACTTATCGGCAACTTTAAAAGATTATTTATATACATAAGGAACAAAATAGGCCCGAGCACGGTGCCTCGAGGCACTCCAAATTCCACATTACATTGTCACAAGCTTCTCCATCAAGTAATACCATCTGAATTATATTATGAAGGTATGATTTAATAAGTCCTAGGGCAACTCCCAAGGTCTTCGATCACGCCAATTAGTTTTTAATGATTCACAGTTTCGAAGGCCTTGGCCAGGTCCAAAAAAACACCCAATACAGCTTTGTCCTTGTTGAGTGCCTATATATTATTTGTTAAGTAAACAATGGCATCTTCTGTAGAAAAAGTTGACCTAAAAGCTGTTTATTCGATAACAATTTATTCATTTCTATAAAAGACATAATACGTTTTTTAATAATTTTTTTCAATTACTTTCGTCAAATCCGTAACAAGACTAATGGGATGACAATTAGAAACCAATTTTGGATCCCTCTTTTTAAAAAGCGGTTGTATAACGCATTTTTTGAAATGAGATGGAAATTTTTCCTGCTTGGAAATCTCGTTAATAATAAAATGTGGTTATGCAATATATGCTGATATAAGTTTTAGAATTTTGGCCGATATACCGACGTAACCCTGTATTTTATTAGGTTTAAATTCTCGTATAAATTATTTTACTTCCTCCAGATCTTTGTTGTAAAAAATATATTTTTGTTTGTTATATCTCGTTTTATGACAGACTGAGTTGGTTTTTTAATTTCTGATGCCATCCTACTCCCCAGCGCAGGCGCCGTATAATACTTATTGAAATGCTTGACTATTCTTTTTTTGTCTTTTACACAGTATCCATTGTCGATAGTGATCTCACGCATGGGATTTTTTTAAGACTTATTTTTACTTAAAATTGTGTTAACTATTTGCAATTGCTGCTACAGTTAGTTCCATTCTTTTTTATTTGTTCTTGGTAGTATTTGCGTTTTCTTACGGAAATAAGCTTAGTACATTTTTTTAAAATGATAAATATTCGTTTTTTATATTTTCGTTATTAGGATGACGTAGAGTACTTCTATACAATTTTTGTTTATGTTGAGAGGACTTAATAAGACCTTTCGTTTTTTTGGTATTCTACTTTGTTTTATTGTATAAAAAGATCCCTTTATTGCTGATTGAATTTTGTCAATTAAGATATTAGGAATATTTTCTTAATCATTTGAACTATAGATTTCAGTCCAAGATTGGTTCACTAAAAGTTCTTTTATTTGGTTTGCATTTAATTTTTGTACCGAGGATATTTTAGGTACTGATTCGGTGGTTTTAATTTCCATCAAAATTGTAATTTTGGGGTAATGGTCCGTTATGTCGTTTTTAATTGTGAATGAACTGGTTTACCAGGATTGTCTAGCTTTATTAAACATATGATCCAAACAAGTTTTTGATTTTCCCTGAATGAAATGTGCGAAATGGGTTATGTCTCACTAATCAGTTCATATACTCGTGGTATATGAACTGATTAGTGAGACATAACCCATTTCGCACATTTCATCTAAATATCCCTGGCTCTCTAATTCATTCGAGTTTATGTCAATATTTATGTCACCTGCAAAAAAATTGATACTATCTCGACCAAAGTTATTTTCTAAAAATCCAACCAACTGTTCGCCAAACTGCAATTTAATTCTTAGTGTTTATATGTTCCCAATATTTAAAGTACGAGGCATATCCAGAAAGTAAGTGTACTGAATTTTTGTAAGTGTTAATTTTTTTTATTTAAACATAAAAATTACGTGATACTTTAGTACATAATGTAAGCTATTTTTGTTTTTGATTGTTTCGTGTAGTAGAGATCTGGAGATTTGCGGAAACATCGCAGAAAGTTCATCCACGGTCAATCTGCTATCGTCACGGAACGCATTTTCAATTTTTTCCACAATTTCGTCAGTCACAATTGAAGGTCTTCCGGTCTTCTCATCATCATGCACAGAAGTACGACTGTTTTTAAACTCGTGACACCACTTGAACACACTCGTACGATTCATAGCTTTATCACCATATGCAGTTTTCACCTCATTATAAATCTCGAATGGAGATTTTTCCTTCCAAACGAGATAACGGATAACACCGCGTATGCACTTGACGGGAGACTCGATTGACATTCTTCACGTCGCGTCGACAGTTCTCAACGTACTGACCTCGAACCCGTCTCGTTGCAAAGTAGGACCTACACTGCCGTATAGCAAACATGATGAAAATAAAATCCCTCCGACCGTAAGAGCTTCAGTACACTTATGTTCTGGATATGCCTCGTATCAGACGTACAGCTGTCGTCGTAACTGCTCTTCAGATACACCAACACACCGTCGTTTTTATTTACTTAGCGTTGATTATAAAAATCTGTGTACACAGGTATTTTGAAAACATTCAATTCTTGAATATTCCAAGTTTCCGTGAATATAACAATGTCAAAGCAAAAATTAAGTTAATTTAAAAAAATCAACATTTCATCAAATTTTTTTGCTGCGCCTCTTTTATTACTGGAAAATATTGAAAACTTTTTAAATAAATTGTCTTTTTCTGAGGCAAAAAATTCTGTTATATCTTCTACATTTTTCGTGTTTATCTCTGGGTCCTCGAAATTTCGTACATAGGAATCCATACTAAAAAACGTTAACCAAACTACACGCAATTTATAAATATACTCAAAAACTGAATATACCTAAATGCTATTACTAAAATATTCAAATTAAAAGTAAGATATTAGCCAGTAGCTACATTAACTAATACATTCAAAGATATGATAAAAAATGAATAAGTGAACAAATGTTCGACCTTGCTTACTATACATCTGCTACGAGGGACGGTTTTTTTTGTTTCAATTTGTTGCGTCTCGGTTCTTTTACTTTACTCCCCCCTGTTTCTGGTTCGTCTTCAATGTCGCTATAATATTCTCTGTCCGATTCTAGTATTTCCAAATCTTGCGCAATGTTATGACCTTCTATTTCAATAGTGAGTCCTCTAATTATGGCTTTTTTATTTCGTCTTCTTGCAAGATTTAAATGTTTACCTAAAACTTTGTACATTTCTCTATCTGTGGGACATAAATCGTGGACTATAGATATTTTTGATACTTTAAGGACCTCTAGCAAACACTTATACTTCTTCACAGCAGTTTTTGTCAACTTTTAACCACTAAAATTACCCGTAAAACGTGAACGAACAAACAATGTAACTTGTAGCTAACACTAAATTTGAACATCAAAACGTAAGTTAAGTAAAATTTTGATAGTTATCAATGAGTGCCTTGGTGTGAACTCTAGATGATGATAATTGTCTTGTCCTCTCTTACTTCAAATTTTATTGTAAATGGTAGTGCATCTGACACTGTAATCAGCCAGAAGTTTTGGTGGGTATCTTTCATCCGCAATTAGCATAGCGTCGGTGTTAGCAAGGTAACATTTAACTGTTCTAGTTGATATTGAATTTTTGTTACAATTATTATTTGAGGAGTGTTTTCGTTTTTTTTTGTTCGCCGTCGACTTTAAATAACGGAATTATTTTAAAATTGATAATTAATTGCTTTGATTTTAAATCTATCACACTAGGCCCAAAATGTCGAAATCAATGTATAAATTATAATGCACAATTTTGTGAGGTCGCATTTGAGTTTGGATTTCTACTAAGGGGTTTATTTCCGGACAGTTCTGTTCCGAAAGGTAATGGCTCAATAGGAGGGATATAAAATCCTAATAATTTGTATAATCTGACTGATCGTAATCATAACCTTGGCTCATTCATAATCGTTATATCATCAGGATTAGAAGCTTCGCTGTGCTAATAGCATTGACAAGGTATGCCATTGTTTGTTAGGGCGGAAAAAATTCAGAATCTGTGTTCTCAGAGTGGTCTGTTTGGACCAAATGAACTGAACAAAATAAAACACATATAAGATTATTAATTTGCATAGGGGGCCATATCAACAGTGCTTAAACAACCTAATACAACAACATTTTTAATATCCTTGTAAGTAACGTTTTAAGGATCATAAAACTCATAACCGATAGGTTATAAAAACAGGCTATTTAGTCTTACAATTGCTGTCTGTACCCATATAGACATCCAATGGCTTAATATGATATATCGCAGAGACATTCATTCAGTGGTGTTATTCTACAAAATAAAAATAGATCGTCTTTTCTCTTTTTAAAATACAGTATAAATACCTCATTAATGTTCCTATTGGTGATAAAGAAATATTTAAACGCCTTTTTTTCTATAATACTGCCAGTCTCTTAAAAGTTTTTTGAAACATTATGTATAGAAGAAATTGTTTAACTTAGTAGTTATGTATTTTTATAATTTATTTATATATATGCTACATAGCTATCAATATTTTTTATTTTTACCTAGCAAAAACATGCTTCTCTCAAGTATCTCCCTTTCTTTATTTATCCTTGTCTGTTTTTCTTTTATATACTTTTTAAAGTGGTTTCTTACCGTTTTCCTAAAATATAGAGGCGGATTTACTGCGATTATTAAAAGAGACTTGAAAGATGTAACTCTTTAATTTATACATTTTTAATTTTTTTGGCCCCCCCCCCCCTTTCACGTCATCGTAGATCCGCCCCTTCTAAAATACCGAAATATATATACTTAATGTTTATTTATAAGATATGTAAATTTGTGCAGTTTCAACAGCACCTGACTTTTAATTGGGATCCTGCATCTTAGGCCAATTATACCATGTAGCTTTTTTCCGTTTTGTATACTATTTATTTGTGGAATAATAAACATTATTAGTATTACCATTATTTATACCCAGAATCTTCGATCCTATTCGAAAATTGTATCTTGAAGATTAGTATTATTCTAGATAATATTTTTTATTATTAGTAACATTTTCTAATATATGTTTACCTTTACCTTAAGTTCTAAAATAACCCAACAATATTGGGTTTTTATAGTATTAACCTTTGGCATTTTAACTATTTGATAGATTACCCTACTCACTGTTGAAATATTTAATTATTACGAGATTAAGTTCCTAAACAATTAACCATATGGTGAGTTTTGAACCACTAGTAGTCCCTAACTAACGGTCATTCTGTATATGTACAGTTCCATACTCAACCTTAAATGTAAACAGGGCTATTTTTTTTTAACTATGGACCTACTTTTGTCAATTTCCCTATTTATAAAGTTTCATACTCATCCTAAATATAAATTGAGGTATTTTTTAGCTTTGTGAATTCTTTTATGAATACATAGGTAGTTAAATTATATCTATAATTTTGAATAGCGTATTTTGATAATTATATAACTAAGTACTGGTTTATTTTGAATTTGGGACCTACAGAACTCATTTATAAATTAGGATGGCTAAATTCTGGTATTTATGTTGACAATTAAATTTATTATTTCACATTGTTTTAGTTTTTATTTGAAATTTAGAATTGGGTATAGATAGAAACTTTTCTTGTAATTTTTTTTATTAATTAAGTGGCCCTTCAGAAACGTACACTACAAAATGCTAATTCTAAGAAAAATATGTCAGATCAGCGAACAAAAATTATCAACAAGGAGAAAGATTTTCAATTTCTGAAGTAAAATAATACATGAACAATAATAAAACTACACAAGTACATTAACAAAAACGAACATCAATACGGGCTAAAAACATCACAAAACCAATCCGGTTAACTGCCTTTTTAGCAGCAAAGTGCTTAGTCTGAAAATGTCATATTCTGAGAAGTGATGATTGTAATTGTAAACTAGTTGATCAATAAATGCACTAAACCTATAATTTGTTCGGTGGTACCTTTCAACAAACGGCTGTGATTGTCTTGTTTTCCTAATAAGAACTAAAAACGGGACTGATTTCAGCAGCACTTCACAGTCAATCCCCCATTGACCAATTTGTGCAAAAAGACCATTGTGCAAGTGCATTCTTCTAAATTCAAGGGTTTGAAGACCGCAAAGAAGAGCTCTAGTATTAGATGACAGACCTCAATATGGGAAATGAAATTTATGTAAGAGGTATTTTGAAAACCTATTTTGCAACCTTTCAATTCTGTCAATGTGACACTGGTATGATGGGCTCCATGTATATATTGTACAACAATATTTTAGAACGGTACGAACCAATGAGTTATAGAGACACCCAATTGCTTTGGTATCAGTTACGTGTTTCGTATGTCACTTTATAAAACCCAGTAGTCTAAAACCCTTTAGTACAATATTATCAATATGTAGATTAAAAATTAGCTTTTCATCAAAGATAACGCCTAGGTCCGTAAAAGAACTAACAACTTCAAGATTTACTTTATCTATGAAGTAGGTGGAGGGTATGGGATTAATATGTTTGTGAAAACGGAGCACTTTACATTTTGAGATGTTAAGAGAGAGATAATTAGTGCTGCACCATTTTTTCAATGTCAGACTGCCGAGACTGGTGAAAAGAATTTTTAATAGTCTGCATATAAAAGACATTCAGAAAATTCGGAACAAGATACTATATCATTTATAAAGAGCAGAAAGAGAACTCAACCAACTGCGGGACACCTGATGTCACAAGAACCTCTCTGGAAACTGAACCACATATGTTGACTTGCTGGCGACGATTAAATAAATACGATTTTATCCACTTAAGATGTTTTCCACAAAAACCGATTTGAGGTAATTTCTAAAGTAAAAGCTGATAACAAACACTGTCAAAAGCCTTAAATAAGTCAGTGTAAGTACCATCGATCCGTTTGCCAGCCTCAACCGATGTCACTAAGTAGTTTTGAAATATTGCAAGATTGGTAGCTGTTGAACGACCACGATAAAAACCATGTTGCATACTCGTAATGTAGTGTTTTAAAGACTCAAATATATGACCGGTGATAATTGCCTCAAAAAGCTTTGGTATATGTGAAAGTAAAGAAATACCTCTGTAGTTCTTCACATCACTTTTATCACCAGATTTTAAAATGAGCAAAAGAGTAGAAAACTTCCAAAATTCAGGAACATTTTCTCTGTTTTGATCGAGAATCATACATTTCAATTAGTTTATATTAATTAGTTTATTCTTTTGTGTGATATATTTACTTTTCCGATGTTAATAGAGATTAATTTTAGCGATTTTATCTAGTGTTGTTTTCTGTCCAGTTGGTTTATCCAGTGCCACACAAATTATATACAAATCGTTTCAGAGTCAACTCACTGTTTAGATGACACTAAAAATATCAAGCTGCCTCTGACATTCAATTATGACAAGAGTGTTTTAATGGTCGGTAATACGAACGAGCGCCACTAGGAGGAAGAAGTGGCAGAGGAGCAATAGCTTCACTTGTCTTCTTGATCAATAAATCATACACAAATTTTGTTCTCATCTCTTTAGTATTGTATATATGTAGGAATATAGCGAATTCTTATAAAATATATTCTAAGGCTGGGAAGTCGTCAATAGAATTAATCTTACACGAGATGTTTTAGACCTGTTAACCGAATTGTATTAAACTGTGGAGTAAATAAAGCTAATGTGGTTGGAGAAGGAGTGCTTATTATAAAGATAATCTGTAAAAGTATAAACATTTTTGGGGAATGTATTTATTAATATTTGCTTTTAGAATTATTTTTCTAAAGAGAGTTGGATATTTAAGGGTTTTAAGGAGCTGTGAGAATTTAATTCAACTTTTGATTTGACTGATTGATTAAACCTCAGTTGGATACCAAACACAGATTTTTTAGTCAGAGATGAAAGAAATATTAAGTGGCTCAACTCATTCCCACCTCCCCAATCAGAAGACCTCCACTATACCTATGCCAATATAAAGATAATCTAATAAGCTGTAACACCACTTACCATTACCATCCAAAAGTCAGATTCTGGTTGAAAATAAAGTTGCCTTAATTTACTTGTATGTAACGAGCCCACAGGTGAACTAGGATTAAAGGTCCTAAAACCAAAAATATAAAATAGTACAAGAACTAAAATTGTGGCAATATAATAGTTGCATTTTTTCAGTAAGGGCTGCCCAGGGCTCTAAAAGCCATAGAATATATTTTGTTAACTATGTAGTTCTATTATATCCATATTATCCACAATTTATTGAATTGGTTCTTGATTTCCAGTTCAATATACCTTTCACGAAGACCCGCTCATGAATAAATACATGGCCTTAAACCGACTAAAAGTAAAGCTTTTGTAAAAGCGAACTGGGTTGGTTTTGTTCCAATGTCACCTTTGGAAACCTTTGTTCATTCTGGATTTTTTTTCTTGGTTTAAGGTCAGTTGGTATATTAAGTTAATAAAAATTACTTCCAAACATTTATTTATTTATTTTAAGTCTGATGACGTTTCAACCATAGTTTTGGTTTTTTTCAAATCTAAAATAGTTTATAGACGTTTAGGCCCGACAGTACATAAAATAGTTTCAAAGTCTTACTCTAGAATGTAAAGTCAGTATCCCAGACGAAGGCATCGGGAACACAATATAAAAAACAGTTACGACAAACACGTGCAAACTGACTCAACAAATTTTTAAAATCAAAATGTACATAACTTATTTTTTTTAATATTTAATGATAAAAAAGATTTAAACACTCTCAGCAAGATATATACATCTATATTGTAATAATAAATTCCCACATTTTGTCGTGTTGGGCCAAAGCAATAACATGTAGCTGTAAATATTAAAGAAAAATAAGTTATGTACAAAATGGTACGATTTTGAAGAAAAAGATATTAGCGATTTTTTTACGAAATTTTGATTCTCGATTCTTACTCAGCATCACCAAAAACCCCCTTTTACCAAATTTGGTACGAACTTTCAAAAAATGCATTTTTTTTTTCATTTGAAAGGCAGAGTCTCTTAAACCATTGTCTTGATAAAAAACACTATTTTAAATTTTTTATTATTTTAACGATTTATATTGAATTTTGGTAAAAAAATTGTTTTAAGGCATTTTTTTTATTTTTACAATTTTAATAAAAATAATTAAGGAACAGAATAGCAGAGCTGAAGAACTCGAACATATTTTAGAGTACGACTTAGAACTATTTTGTTTTCTAAACTCGATACAGATTGTCAAAATAATAAAAAAATGTAAAATAGTGTTTCTTGATCAAAACAATAGTTTAAGAAATTGTGCCTTCGAAATGAAAAAAAAAAAAGAATTTTTTACCATGTATTTCTTTTAGAATTGAAAATCATAATTTTGTTAAAAAAATTCCTAATATTTTTCTCTTAAAAATCGTACTATTCCCCCCCCCCCCTTATCATTTACCATGTATTTCTTTTAAAACTGTTGAAGGGACCGGAAAATCGACGATTACCGATACAGGCATATTTAAATCTTGCTTTTGGTTTCATCTCTGCGGCGCCAAGATAAGCAAAAGGCGTTAATACATTAGTTTATAAAAAATATTTCACGTTCACACAAAATCTAATACTAATTTTGTTATTTATCTAATATATGCACCCCGGAGATAGCCTTTAATTAATCTTGGTAATGTTCGTCCACAAAAACAATTTGTTCTCGGTGACAAATGTTGAATCCAACCCACCTTGAAAGTTCCTCACACTGGCCTTCTTCCTCTTTGAATCAGATGAACGTGACTGCTGAAGCCACTGTCATCTGTTCTTGACTATCAACATCCTCGCATAAGTGTTGTGAATAGCAAAGCAATTTAGTCTTAGGGAATAAAAGCCGTGTCGTTCTTTAGCTTTGCGAATGAGTAAAACTTACTAATCGGCATATACTTTGGTATATTAGTCTCAATTTTTGTGAATTCTTTTTAAATATATCTATTCTTGAACATAAACTTAATATAATATCTAATGGCTTGGACAGGTTCCACGTGGAAGTTTTAATAAACAATGGTTGAACATTATCAGGGCTTGTTCACTTATGTATATTTATGATTTGATTATGATTATCATTATATTTTTAAATCTCTCAAAGTTGTGTATTTCGATAATGCTAGTTATGGTATATAGCTTAAAGTAAACATATATTTTCATTTGAAGTTAATAGTGAAAATATATTTAACTTAAATAAAACTCGCATTTAAGTTTCCTTGGTGTGGATTATCATATCATGCCTCAAGTTTGTTTCCACAGACTATACTTATTTACCAAATATATTATTGTTTGGGTTATAGCTTACTGCCTTATTTCTTTATTGTTTAAACTCAACACGCCGTTGGGAATATTTTTTCCAATTTGTTAGACGGTAACATCAGAGTATAGGCCGATTTGGGCGAAACATCATCAGTTATGCCTGTAAGGGTGGTCGAGAGCGCTTAAATGGCATGTCAGGCAATGCTGCTATTTTAGTAAATTTGTACTAAATATAACACATTTTTGATGGGACATACAAAAGTATATTTCAAGTATAATTAGGTCAATTTAAGTACATTTCACAGTTTTACATGTTGAAAAAGTTTTTTATTTAGTAAATTTATAATTAACACGGCCCTTGATACGCTTTAATATTGTATGATAATACGCAGATGCTTCTTCTAGATAATATGCTTTTAGATTATTCATATGAAAGTGAGATACAAAAGGTGTAGTAGATCACTTGCCCTATATTTAGTATAATTTAATATTTATAATATATTCTTGTATTTCGAAAATGAAAAATGTATTTACGGTTAAAAAACCATTGCAATAGCTTAACCTGATAGTGATAACTGGTTTTAGAAAAAAAATTCGATTTATGTGTCAGCTTAATTTCCTACAGTTAAGTAATTTATTTAAACATGCAATGATGGATAGGAGCCTGACTTAAGGATGATACCACTATGAGCTATATATACATGTATACACGCTCAAAAAATAAGACGGTGACGAATTATAAGTATAAGTATTAAAAAATATAATGATATATATGTACAAAAATTAAATGTGATTTGCATATGCATGTGCCCAAATCAAGACAAAACAGTGCTTCTAATTTTAGTTTTAAAACAACTGTTCGAGTCCGTGAATAAATCTATGCCAGGATCGATACCAGTACACAGTCTTGCATCCTTGTTGGTGCAGAAATCTGGCCATAGTTTGTACGGTAGAATTGTATATTATATAGATTCTAGGAACGGGTAGTTCGTGTTGGGGTTGATAAACAAAGCCAGGCAAGCAGGTCAGGAGGTGCAATGGTGCCACTTAACAGTGCATGAAAAAAACATATGTCCGGATATTCTCTTCTTTTAGAAAGTAAAGGAATTCTGAATCTACTGCGAATATCTTGGTAGTCAACTTGCTCCCCTGGTATGCCAGATTTATATTCTATTAGCCTGAGAATTCTATTTTGCACCCTCTCCATCTTCTGAATGTAAACAGCGTAATGAGGGTTCCATACTGAAGTGGCGTATTCCAATTTTGACCGTACAAAAAAAAAATATATGCAGAATAGATTTCTCAGGCTAATAGAATATAACTCTGGCATACCGGGGGAGCAAATTGACTACCAAGATATTCGCAGCAGATCTAAATTTCCTTTACTTTCTAAAAGAAGAGAATATCCGGACACATGTTTTTTTCATGCACTGTTAAATGTCACCATTGCAGCTCCTGACCTGCGTGCCCGGATTTGTTTATCAGCCCCAACACGAACTACCCGTTCCCAGAATCCATATAATATCTAATTCCACCATTCAAACTATGGCCAAATTTCTGCACTAACAAGGATATTATTATATTTTTTAATACTTATACTTTTATAATTCGCCACCCTCTTAGTTTTTGAGCCTGTATACATGTATATATAGCTCATAGTGGTATCATACTTAAGTCAGGCTCCTATCCATCATTGAATGTTTAAATAAATTACTTAACTGTACGAAATTAAGCTGACACATAATTCGAAATTTGTTTTTTATAAAGCCTGTTATCACTATCAAGTTAAGCTATTGTAATGGTTTTTTTAACCATATATAAATTTTTCATTTTAATTTTCAAAATACAAGAATATATTATAAATATTAAATTGTACTAAACATAAGGCAAGTGATCAACAAGCATATCTCACTTTCATATAAATAATCTTAAAGCATATCATCTAGAAGAAGAATCTGCGTGTTATCATACAATATTAAAGCGTATCAAGTGCCGTGGTAATTATAAATTTACTAAATAAAAAACTTTTTCAACACGTAAAACTTTAAAATGTACTTAAATTGACCTAATTATACTTGAAATATACTTTTGTAAGTCCCCTCAAAAATGTGTTATATTTAGTATAAATGTACTAAAATAGCAGCATTGCCTGACTTGCCATTTAAGCGCTTTCCATCACCTTTACAGGCATAAGTGACGATGTTTCGCCCAAATCGGCCTATACTCTGATGTTACCACCTAACAAATTGGAAAAAATGATAATGTTCCACCATTGTTTATTAAAACTTCCATGTGGAACCTGTCCAAGCCATTACATATTATATTAAGTTTATCTTCAAGAATAGATATATTTAAAAAGAAGCGGAAATTGTCCTATATGTGTTCCCAATTCACAAAAATTGAGACCAATATACCAAAGTATATCCCTATTAGTAAGTTATACGCCTTCGCAAAGCTGAAGAACAACACGGCTTTTATCCCCTAAGACTAAATTGCTTTGCTATTCACAACACTTATGCGAGGTTGTTGATAGTCAGGAACAGATGACACTGGCTTCAGCAAGGCATTTGATTAAATTAGTCACGTTCATCTGATTCAAAGAGGAAGAAGGTCAGTGTTAGGAGGTGGGTTGGATTCAACATTTGTCACCGACAACAAATTGTTGTTGTGAACGAGCACCACCAAGATTAATTAAAGGCTATCTCCAGGGTGCATATATTAAATAAATAACAAAATTAGTATTAGATTTTTTGTGAACGTGAAATATTTTTTTATAAACCAATGTGTCAACGTCTTTTGCTTATCTTGGCGCAGCACACAGGAAAACAAAAGCAAGATTTAAATATGCCTGTATCGGTAATCGTCGATTTTCCGGTCCCTACAACAGTTTTAAAAGAAATACATGGAAAATGTTAAAAAACATCTAGGAAAAACCCACATAGTTTCGAATTAGTTATGTCCCCACTGTGACCACAAATTGTAGTTGTGAATGAGCATTACTAGGATTCATTAAAGGTTATCTCCGGGGTGCATATATTAAACAAATAGCAGCACTTAGGATTAGATTGTTGTGACATTTCTAATTTTATTGCACCGTACATGTTTATTGTTCTAGAACATAAAAAGATACACTTAAAGATACAGTCTAATTAAATAAATACATAAAAAATAGCATTTTTAAACTCTTTTAAAAAGGATTCGTACCTGCACTGCATATTTATACCCATAAGTAAATATCTATGTCTGTTAAGAAAAATGGAAATGTTGTGTACACAGAATGATCCATTTGTAGATAAAAATAGTACAGCCTTGTCAGAAAATAAAAAAGGAACCAACCAGAATTAAACAGTACGGGTTCTTTTAAAATAATAACTCTTTTGACTAATTAATTCCATAAATGTTTTTTATTTACCAATCACAACAAAAATGATAATCAGACAAATAAACTATACATTAAAGTACGCCTATTTATATTGTGTTTTTACTTCCCTTGTAAGAGGAAGTACTGTAATAGTGAAAAAGTCATTCTCCGAGATTTTTCCAGATCTTTACGTTTTAGGGCCCCTAGAACCCAAAGAACACGTTCTCCTATTTCTGACGGCCTGTCTGTGCGCGGCATAGCTCAAAAACTACTTATCCGATCGACTTCAAATTTTGAACAAAAACTAAAGATCCCTTATGACTTTGGATGAAACGATAACATTTTGGTAAAAATAAAATATGGCGAAACAAAATCGCGGCCTCATAAAATGTTTAACAACCATATTGAAGAAACTACTCATCGAATGGGCAAAAACTGATAATATTTTAGTGCGAAGCCAATATGGCAGAACAAAATGGCTGTCTAAAAAATTTTTAAAAATTGAATACAAAAAATTATTTATCTAAATGACAATGTTGCACAAAAATCAAGTCAAGTGTGAAAGAGGGATAAACTGATAAAATTTAAGTGCGAATAATAATGGCGGCCTAATATAATGTTTAAATATTCGGTGAAATTCCATTTCCTGAAATGAAACCTTCTATTTAGGGAGGAACAAAAATGACAATTTATTTTTATAGACTATATAAACAAAGTTTTAAGAAATGAATGATAATAATATTGAAAACAATAATAACATAAAAACAAATAAAAAACATGGGTAAATTCGCCTTTACCCACAACTTCCCTCTTACAGAATTCCATTCTAAACAGGTAACATATTTTATGAGTCCATACAGCTGACTGATAAAAAAAATGAAATAAAGTACTTACTTATTTTTGAATTGTTTAAACATATTATACAAAAAACCCAAATCGGAGTAGAACAATGTCAAAAACAATAGCATATTATACAAAGAGACAATTGTTTTAAACGAAATCTATTTAACATTAAAATAAAAACCTGTACACACGTCAGGGCTGAAAGCATGCACACACTTTCTGACGAGGAAGACCCTTCACTCATTTGAATATCTCCATATTAGATTTTAATTTGATTTTAATAATAAGTTATATCTTTCGGATCATCATAATATTCTTTCAATGAGTAAAAAGCTTTACTAAACGAATATGTTTTAAAATATTTGTTTGGGCAATATTGGAAATATGTTTTACAAAAATCAAGTTCATTTAGCAAATTGTAAGTTTAAATACCGTTTGTCTGTCCAAGCTAGAGTTTTAGTGAAACATATGTCACAACTTGCAAATAAAAGTGAAAATCTAAAACAGTTTGAAGTGTTTTATTTACATTGTTGATAATTGATTTGCATCAAGTAGCGAACCCAGTCAATCAAGATTTTGAAAAATAATTACATGTAATTTTACCCTTTGACTTTTTTAAGAATTAAATTCTTTTTTGTCTACAAGATATTCGAATGCCCTTTGTAATCCAGTAATTTGGCAATTTAGATTTTATTTATTACAAATATTCTATTAAAAATGGAATTAAAAATATTAAATAACTAATTATAAGCATGATTTACTCATTACAACCATATGCAGTCCAATCCATCCGCTCAATTTTTTCACTCATAAAAGAATACATTTTGTTTTTTGAAAATATTCTTTGCATAATTAAACTATAGTGTATTTCGAGTAATACGCTATCAATGCACCGAACTTGCGCATGTTGGTCAGAAAGTGAACAATTAAGTACATGACTACTGAAATTAGAATATAAATTACAAAATATATTATCAATCAAAGTAAATGAGTCTCTGGTGATTCTAGTAACATCATATATACATTGATTCATATTAAATAGTTGTTTAACTTGATCACTTTGATTAAAGGAATTTACATTAAAATCTCCAGTGACAACCATCTTATAGTGTGAGAACTTATTATGCATGAAATTTAATATACACATTTATACAATCTCTCTCTTAGACATTAAAACAAAAAAGCACAAACTTGACAGCAGTAGCATCAACGGACAAATTAAAGAATAATAATAAATAATAGTGCAAATTAAAACTTGATAATAACTACTTTCTAATCTATACACGGTCTATCTGAGTCGGCAAAGAATTCATTCAATGAGTAGTAAGCCTTTCCAAGCAGAAATCTTGTAATTACTGTTTTTACTCTCTTAACAGGCAAACTTCGTATACTCTCTGGAAAACTGTTATACACCTTTATGATTGAATATTTTACATTTCTTTGGATATAACTAAAATTACATTTTTCAGGTAAGAGATCAGCCTTATGCCTAGTTGCATAGTCATGTCGATTGGTGACAACCTCGAATAGATCTTTATTATTATATACAAACATAAAAGAATCCAATATATACATACAAATTAAAGTTAAAATATTTCTTTCAATAAAAATGTTTTTACAGCACTCACGCTGATTTACTTTAAAAATACCTCTAACACACTTTTTTTGCAAAATAAGAATTCTTTGAATTTCTGTTGAGTTTCCCCAGAATACAAGCCCATATCTTAACCTAGACAGAATGTAGGCATGATAGGCTGATAATGCCACATCGGCGCCAACATTCTCCGCAATAATCCTCAAAGCATAGCAATATTTTGATACGGTCGCCGCAACACCATCGACATGCGCTGTCCAGTCTACGATCAATTCTGACACCAAGAAATGCGACGTTTTCAGATGTCTCGAATTTAGAATTTTTATATGAAAATACAAGGGAATTGTTCGTACGATTACCAAAAACAAGACGTTGGGTTTTAGGTACATTAAGTAGAAGGTCGTGGCTTGAAACGTACATGTCGAGGGTGTCACAGGCTCGTCGCACAGCAGTCAACATCGCGTCAGGGTCCTCCTCACTAAATATTAGGGTAGTATCGTCGGCGTACAGAACGGTATATTCACCAGTTGCATTAGGAAGTGCATTGGTATACAAAATATATAACAACGGTCCCAAGATAGACCCCTGAGGAACACCCCTCACGACATTAACCTTTTCTGAGGAAATGGGTCTACCACAAGTGTCAATCTCAATTACTTGTTGAGTACGATTTTGAAGATACGATTTAAGCAGTTCTAAAGCATTTCCTCTGATCCCATAGCTTTTCAATTTAATACAGAGAGTTCTGTGATTTACGCTGTCAAACGCTTTTGACAGGTCCATGCACATTGCCATTGTTAGTTTTTTGTTATTTAAAGACTCAAGGATATTTGTAATTGCCTGATAAACAGCCCGTATAGTAGAATTTCCCTTCCTAAAACCATTTTGATTGTCTGTAAGTAATGAGTGTTTCTCCAAAAAGCTCATCAATCGATCATAAATAATCCTTTCAAAAACCTTGCCTATATTACAAAGAAGAGATATAGGTCTATAATTTTTCTCTTCATCTAATGAATCTTTTTTATGAATTGCCTTGATAATTGCATTTTTGAGGAGATCAGGATAAACGAGAGTTTTAAAACATAGATTCAAAATATGAGACAAGGGTTCACAAATAAGATTTGCTGTTTCTTTAAGAATACTGACTGGCAAATTATCATCCCCAACTGACTTTTTGTTTTTGAGACATGTTATTGCCTTGACAACTTCCTGAGGACTTGTTGGCACCAGGTATATTGACTGAGCAGGCCGATTGGTTTCATACATTGAAGCATCTTGAGCATTAGTTCTCACATTTGAACAAGCATTTAAAAAATAATTATTCAGGTTATTTACCATTTTGTATGGGTTATTAATTTTACTTGAAAAATTTTCCAGAACTCTCTTCCTTTTGCTATTGTTAGTGGTTATATCCCTAACTATTTGCCAAGTGGCTTTAATTTTATTTTCAGAATTATTTACGAAATTTCTATTTGAGATCTTTTTTGCTTCTTTTATAACTTGCTTCAAAATTTTACAATATAAATTTAAAAAATCCTTGGTAATTTTTCCTTTAACATTTTTAAAATATAACACTCGTTTGTGCCTGCAAGATACTCTGATACCCTTTGTTATCCAGAAGTTGGTTTTTTTATTTACATTACATTTTTTTATCACAAAAATCATGTTAAAAAGGTTCTGAATAAGGTGCAGAAAGGAGAAGTACGCAGCATCCACCGTCTCAGCCTCATAGACCACTGACCAATCTATTATCCCCATTTCGTTTTTAAATGATATGATTTTGCTTCTTGGAAAAACCCTCCTATAAATAGAATTGGATTTATTTTTATAAACATTCAATACTCTAATATTTACAACCTGAGCATGGTGATCGGAGAGCGCCGAATTTAATACATAACCGGAACCATCTCGATCATCGTTACAGAATATGTTATCTAATAAGGTAGATGAGTCCTTAGTCTCAGGGGTAGCTTTAAAAATAAGTGGGTTTAAGTTATAGACTGAAGTGATTGCTATCTAACGATAACTTGTATTTTTTGTTATTCAAATCACAATTTAGGCATTTCACAATTTTTGGTGTCAAGACAAGTGCTACCACAGTGTCCGCAAGATTTCATATTCTTACAGTCTTTTGATGTGTGATTATACTGATTGCAATTATAACAGCGAGTTATATTTATATACTCAAAACACCTACATGATCGACAGCCCAAAAACAATCTACCACCTCCTTCATTGAGAACCCGATGAAATGTACTCGGGTCACATTCTACAATGGCAAAACAAGCATTTACCATTTTTTTACATACTATGAGTTTAATTTGACTATTACGGGTTATAATATCGTGATTTTGCTGTCCAAGATTTTGAATCAGTTCCTGCTCATTGTAGTTTTTCTCAAAACCAACAATTTTAAGTTTTGGTTTCTTTTTGTTTGGTATTGTTGTTACAAAGTTCTTGGCAATTTTAGGTTCAAGGTTTGATTTTAATTTCCTTGCGTCAGCCTCGTTTCGGCACTGAATGACTATGGCTCCCTCTCTGGCCTCCTTCATGGCCTTAATTCCAATACCTAAATCAGCTGCATCTACCTGCTGTCTTATGATCTTCTTAGTTTCTCTGCTTTGACATGCTTTTGTAGGTTTTGCAATCACTATTCCCTCTTTTACGATGCTAGCATAGCTTCCTGTTCGTTTAGAGTCCACTTTCTCAACATCACTCCTGGTGATACTTGCCATTTTGATGGCTTTCAAGCATCCCGATGTTTGTTCAATTACATGATCCTCTTCTTCTCCAAAATAGAGACCATCTTGTAGCCCTCCAAGTTAATAAAAGGGGCTTCTTGCAGAAGTAACAAATGTACACCTACAACATAAAATTGATAGTTTATTAACAAGTCCATCCAAAACGACCACGATTTCCAATGTTTTATTCCTTAGACTTTGAATATTCTGATGCAAAATAAAAAGTTTTTTGTTACCAGTATTAAGCATATCTTTCTTGTATTGAAAAGTTTTTTGTTACTAGTATTAAGAGTATCTTTCTTGCATTGGGACTCACCCGGAGTAACACTTCGGCTATTATGTTTACATTTTAAATCCTTTAATTTGCTACTGTTCATAGCTTATTTCAGGTTTTTCCCTTTTTATCAGGTGTAGATAAACAGGACATTCTGTATTGAAGGATGAGTGGACAGACAGCAGTTTAAACCACTTTCTTTTTTACTGCATTCTATTGACATTTTTCGCAAGTTTTTATGTTTTAACATTCCTAAATCCTGCAGGATCTGTAGCCAATATAAAGTCGGCCTTCGGCTTGCAACATTATTCTTTGAAATGTTTGAGGATCGCACACAATAACTGAAAAGTAGCTTTTTATCATTTTTTAGTTACCTTTACCACAAGGTTACTGTCCTCTGTTTTGACACAGTTCTGTTTTTTTTTAAAGACGATACTTCTTCAGCTTCATAGTTCTTTTCTAGACCTACAATTTTTACACAAGATTTCTTCTTAGATGCTATCAGTGCTGAGACATTCTCACTCAATTTTTCGGTAATATTTTCTTTTATAACTGTTGCTTCTTGCTTGTTTCGTACCTTTATGAGCACTGTTCCACTCCCAGTGTTCTTCATGCTACTTATTCCTCTACCTATTTCTTCATTAATATTTCTTTGATCATTACTTACTGATAAAACATCTATTCTATTAACATGAATTTTATAACATGGCAAGTCTCTTCAAGTTGACTAATTATTTGATTTTTACCTTTAATAATAACATCTTTAGATGTAGTTTTCAGAATTTGTACAGATGTATTAATAAATAATTATATGCACTTATAAACTGTGTTATCTATACGGAGCGGAATTCTGTACGAAGAAAGTGGTGGGTATTTACCGATTTTCTTTAGAAATACTATCACTGAATGTTCTTGCATTTCTTATGATTTGTATATCTAAAATATAAATACAAATATTTTTATTTCCATATAGACATAAATACATGTGTTGGAATTGTCAAGAATCAGTTTTCGGTCAACCGTGCATGGTATCGGTCGCTTATCATTTACGGTCCGTAAAAACAATTTTTTTCGTAAATCGTAAAACTTGATTTTTGAGTTGTATATTGTTACAGTTCAAATTTTCACTGTACCAAAATTATATTTTCCCCGTAATATATTAGATTATTTTATTATCTTACTGGTAAAAAAAAAATAATAGCAATAAAAAAAAAGAATACCTCTTGGTACAAATAATAGTCACATATGATCAAGAAAGATTTATTTAACAAATAATTGCAGTACCTTATTTGTGATCTCCATAAAATTTTATAACTATTAATTACTTAATATTCTTGTCCATCAAATACTCAAGATTCCATATAGCAGGGTGGTAGTTTTATTTCCTATCAGTACTCACTGCCATAGAGTCATATTTGGGGTAATTATCCGTCTCTTCTACCTAAAAAAAAAACGAGCCCAAAGCTGTCAAATAACTCACTCGAGGTGCATTTTTACTAATTAAAATTTGGTCTTATAAATACAATTTTTAATTTACCCACCGCCTGACTGTACAACTCACCTTGACGTACCTTGTACATTAGTAACGTCCGTATTTTTGTAGACTTTCTTAGGGTAATAGGGAAATTTCTTAACTTTGGTTGGTCTTGGAACTATTATTTATTTTCTTTGCTGTGAATGTATGGCCTGAAATATTGAGAATATAAGAACAACCGGGTCATATCATATGTAAAATACGATTTTATTTTAATTATTATTAAGTTTAAATACTTACATTTAGGTAAAAATACAAATTAAGCTTTGCAAACTGGCATTGTTTTGTTTACTTCGGTACATCGGAAATTTAACTATGGTTAGAAGCAATCAGCTGTGTGGATATTTGCGCCGGTCCTAAAAGATGTTCCTTTTGAGCGTCGCGTTATCTCTCTTACGCGCATTTACCGAACTATTTTAAGCATGATTCCAGTTAAATATTATTCCGTGACCGTGAAAATAATTCGGCTGGAGAATCCGAAAGTCATGAGCGTGCCGTCGATTTCCAGTAAAACATATTACCTTAAATACTTAAATTGCTAAAATGAAATTAAATAATAATGATATTATATGTAGATTATTTGATTATGTAAGAAATATATAATTTTTTTTGAATATATGAAGTTAGGGGTTTTGTAAACTTGGTTTGAAAATGAACGAAAGGTCGATGTACTCCTGCAATGGTTCAGTGGTTGTCTTCTAAGCTTCTTCTTGATTCCCGACTCCACCAGGGAAACAACTTTGCAACGTTGCTCTAAATTGTACAATATTTTAAAGGGGGCCAGGTAGCCTAACCCAAAAGCAGGATTTTTTAAATACAATTTTCGTGAAGTTTCCGTTCTGGTTAATAAGTTTCCGTTAGTGGGCATCTAGCTCGTCGAATTGGGCAATCGGCTCGCTGTATTTCTGAAGATGGGACTTCATAACCTCCATTTAGAGGGATATAGCACGTGTGTTGGAAAGTTGAAAAGCCAATTGGGACCATTTTCATCTGCCCAAATACAGAAGCCCTACCTATAAATCAGCCCTTTCCATGTCTTGAGTGACTGGCATCTGTTGTTGTTGGAAAGCACGAGAGAGTGGAAAGGTAATTAATTATTTTCTATAGTTACATATATACAAGGTATATTGATATTTCGTTCATCATTTTATTGTGTTATTAATGATTGTGAATATTTATGGGTGGGTATTTAAATAACTCTATGGGTATTATTTATGATAATTAATTTTAATCCTATAATACTGGGATACAAGAGGTATAAAAAAGGGGTTTTCCCATAGTATATATTAATCGGGGTGTTGGGTGCGTACTTTGTCTCTATAGAACACTTAGACGGCATATTTGTTTCAGGGTTTTGTTTTATTTTCTGTCTGGTTTTATTCTATCTTGGTGGTAAGGGTTTGTACCCTATCCGAAATATTGGAGAGTCTTTTGGGAAAGGTCTCGTCTGTCGGACATGATATCCATCTAATGCTGCTGTCCTGTGAACAACCAGCGAGTAGAGGGTAGACCTACAACTGGCCCTACCAGACTGAGTTGTTTTCCTCTTCTTTACGAATGGATATACCGCAATACAGATAAGTGGCCTAGTTAAATTAACAACTTTCTTATTCTATTACAAGTGCTTTAAAACTATATAGTATATATTTTCAGCGTATAATAAAAAAATATTTTAACTAATTAATAATTATCCAATATATTGGAATCACATCTGTAAACCAGGTATACCATAGTATGTTTTTTTTTGTAAAATATAAGTACATATACTTAATATCTGATTTTACATAACATTACTTGCTCATTTCAAGTGCCAATATTTTTACTGGATTCCTAATGCTCTAATGCATGTTTAATAAACGAGATTTTTCTTTTTGAATTTGAAGATTTTATTGATATAAGTCCTTCCTCAAGAATACGCCTCCCTTCTGATTAATCTCATGCTAATAATATCGTAAATATCAATTTTTTGAATTCGTATAGTATTTTTTTGAGCTAGCTGTGCATAATCTACCCATTTAGTAAATTGTAATTAAATTAAATTTCAAAACTATGGTTGGTGTATGTTATAATATATATTTAAATACATATGAGTTCAATGGATTTAAGATAACTATAATAAAAAAATCCCCAGACCCGGATTCAGGCCAGGAGGATATTGAGATAATACAGCTAACCTGGATGAGTCTGTTCCAAGAAGATACTAAATCACGTAGGCCAAATAATCCCAAAAAGCATACCCTCAAAAATTTAATTAATGCTTTTGCAAATAAATCAGTAGAGAAAAATTAAATAAAAATATTGTACCAGAAAGTCAATCTATTCAACATGACAAAAAAGATAATCCAACTATTGGTATGTCTAATGAAAAACGTTATGACTTAAATACAAAATATCGATCATCAGATAAATACCCCTATCAGGTTTTTATTGAATCGAAAGATCGTAATATTGGCAAATTACATGCAATGAAAGTAGGGCATATTTTAAAACAAAATCCATTAATTAAAAAATATGTGGATAAAATTACCCCCTTAGGCAGAAACAAAATTAAGGTTTTACTTTCCGATTATAACGCTGCAAACAGTTTAATTTCGGATGAATGCATCATAAAAAATAATTTAGTAGGTTACATACCTAAATTTTATGTAGAAAAACGAGGTATTGTAAAGGGTGTCGCTACTTTCTTTGAAGAAAATTATATTTTAGAAGAAATAAAATTAGAATACCCCAATGTTTTAACAGGAAAACGTAAGTTTCGTAAAATCACAAAACAAGATGGTAAACAAAAATATGTTCCTAGGCAAATGATAGATATAACTTTTTTAGGTAATGAACTAGCTAATCCATATAAATATGGTCGAATTTGATGTTGAACCTTATGTTTACCCTGTAATTCAGTGATTGAAATTTCTTGAATGAATTGAAAATTGTGAAAAAGGTGTGAAAATTGCGGTGAAACTCCTGATGATAATACAAATTGTTTAACGAAATGCGTATTTTGTCAGTCTCATAAACACGGGGCGAAGTCAAAAGAATGTAATGAGTACCAAAAATAAAAAAATATTAAAGATGCTCTGGCTAAATATAACCTAACTTTCGCAGAAGCTAATAAAATAAAAGAGGCTTTGGCCCTTGCAACCTGTTAATAACCAAAATTTTATACACAAACCTAAAATTGCTCATAGGTACTCTTTAAGTCAACCTGTAGCTAAGCCTACTGACAAATCAACAAAAAAACGTAAAACGAAAAAATTTAATAGTAATTCTAAGTTTACAAATAACCAAACTCCTAGCAATTCTTCTATTCTACCAAATATAGGGAAGAATTTGCTTTATATAAAGAAATACTCATAGAAAAAGTTTCATTTTTAACTTAACAACTTGTTAACTCAGTCATTGAAAATAATTCTCTACTTAATATAACAGTATTAAAAAGCGATATAAAAATAAAATTTTAAGATTAATTAACAATTTTTCAAAAACTTTTGAGTTATTAAATTCGTCACAATGTTAAGGGAGATCCCTTCCTTCAAATAGAAATAGTTTTCAACACTTTCTTTACCAAAATAAAATTGATATAGCTCTTATTTGAGAAACATGGTTTTAAAAAATATCAATTTTAACATATCAGGTTATAGTTCTATCCGTCAAGATAGAGGCGATGAAAAAGGCGGAGTAGCTATTTTTCTAGCTTCTCACTTAACGTATCAGGAGCTAAATTTACAAATTAATAATTAGAAATTAGAAATTTGGGGCGTAAAAGTCATTTTAGATAACACATGGTATCACTTCATACCAGTTTACAGACCACCAACCATAAAGGTTACGGTCCGAGAATGAATTAACATTTTTTCCATGTTCCCAAATCTCTTAGTATGTGGGGATTTTAACGCTCACCATAAATTGTGGGGCTCTACGTCCTCAAACCCTGATGGTGAGTCTATTGTTGAAGCTGTAATTTGTTATGACCTGCGGCGAACCCACTTGGATTTCTAATCCAAATGATAATAAATCATGTATAGATTTAACCTTGGTTTCGAGCAAGATAGGACCTTCTATGTGTTGTTCAACGTTTCTTGACACTTTGGGTTCAGACCATTTTCCAATTTTAATTGATTTAACTTTTTCGTCAGTTGATCGCAGTCAAATTATTTACCCGTGCAGAAAATGGAGACAGTCCACGGCGAATTGGTAATTATTTGCAAGAAATTTGGATAACAGGATTCTTGATTATCCCTATACTGCCCCTGTAGATAATCGACAATTTTCCTTCAGTCACTAAATGATAGCGCTCGTATCGTAAAAGAAAAACCTTTGTGGTGGGATGACGAATGTAATGATATAATAAACCGAAGAAAAAGAGCATTAAGGATCTAAGGTAAATGAAACAGAAAATATTATAGAGTATAAAAAAACTGCTAGTCTAGCCAAGCGCCTGTTTAAACAAAAAGCTTTAAACCACTGGAAAACCTACTGTAATAAAATTAATAAAAATACGCCTATTAGTCAAATATGGAAAATGATTAAATTGTTTACGCCACACTAATTCACAATTTAAAGAGGCCCCTGAGGATGTAGGCGGAAAATGTTTAAACAAATTGTCACAACCTGGTGCATATAATCATTATTCGCCGACCCCTAATAATCTTGTAAAAAACATTTTTCTCAAAAAACCATTTACAATATCAGAGTTGGAAAGAGCCATTAAAAAACGGCAAAACACGGCCCCAGGAGTTGTTCTTACCCTATGTTGCAAAATATGGGTTTCCTTGGTAAACAGTTTCTATTAAATATCTTTAATGACATGTGGAATATGTCATATATCCCTGACTCCTTAAAACAGAGTTTGATTATATTAATTCATAAGCCAGGTAAAGATTTCATTTGTCAAGATTCATTCAGACCAATTACCCTTATGTCAAAAACTTTTAAAAGATTAATTAAATTCAGATTAGAATATTGGCTAATAAAAAACAAAATTCTGCCTTCAAATCAATATGGTTTTAAGCCAGGTATGGGTACAACTGACACTATACCCCCTTGACTACCGACGTTCAGTTGAGTCTGACAGAATATAATGAAATACCTAAATATACCAGAACAGGTTATATTTACAATTTTAAATGTATATAATAATAGACAAATTTATATTAAAAATGGCATTCGGATTACGGGTCCAAGATTCCTCAGGGATCTGTCTTAAGTCCATTAATCTTTAATCTCTATACTTATGATTTTCACTCATTATGGAATAATGATATTACAGGGCTACAGTTTGCCGACGATTTTGTGATATATGGAAGTTATAAGGACTATCAAACTAGTGTAAATAAATTAAAATATATTTCTTACTGCATTCAAGATTGGTGTTTCACAAATGGTTTTACAATTTCAAATTCTAAGTCTGCAGTAGTATTTTTTTACCAGAAAAAGAATTCCAAAACTACACAATATTACTTTAAATCAAATATTTTCCCGGTACGTAATAGTTATAAATATTTGTGTGTTGTTATGGATTGCAAATTATTATGGAAGGAACATATCGAACATATAAAAATAAGAACCGAAAAGAGCCTTAACCTTTTAAGACAAATTTGTCGTTTTTACTAGGGAGCAAGACGAGAATTAGCTCTGCTTTTTTATAGGGCTTTCATAAGATCAATTTTAGATTATGGTAGCATTTTTTATAGCACAGCATGTAGGTCTTATTTGTTATAATTAGACAGAATTCAATACAAAGCTATTAAAATGTTTAGGCGTTATGTCGTCATATCCCAATTATGCAATTTTGGTAGATGCGTTGGAAACTGCTTTGTTCCTAAGAAGGGAGTTTTTAGCAGCCAAGTTTATACTTAAACTCCAAATAAAAGAAAGTCCACTTCTTTCTAAAGCTTTTGATTTATTCATCAAAAATACGACCAGTCGATACTGGCAAAGAAAAAAACTCTCCAGTCTTGGCAGTTGCCTATGAAGAATGCAACGATATGGGTTATCTTAACTCTATACTCTCTAAACCCAAAACACTATATGAAATGGAATATAATGCAATATTTGTTAACCTAGACATACATATCCCTAACTTTTCCCATGACCCACACCTATGTAACTTAAGCTTTAATGAACTTCTAAGTATCATTTCAGCAGTTGTACGAGGCGGTTGTGTTTTCGCTCGTATATTGTTTTGCCGGTATTTGAACGTTTGTTTTGTTTTGGTTTGAACTGTTTTGATTTCAATTTGTTTTTGTGTGCTTTGACCCGATCATCAGTTCGTCGTTTGCTATAAACTAAACTTGACCTTGTTTACCCGGATCCGGTTATTAGTTATAAATATTGTTTGTGCGTGACATTTAAAGATTTTGATTTATCAACTGGAAATATTTACATAATATTTACATAAAATTTATATAAATCTTTTTTTTTAATTTTCACTTTTTTTGTTCCTTTGAAAATTTTAATTTTTTATTTATTTATAAAATGGCTGAATTTAAGTGCGATTCTTGCCAAAAAATCGTTTCGGAAAAAGACTGTTACAGAATTCGCTGTAGTGGGGAGTGCCGAAGAAATTTTTGTATGGTCTGTACAGGACTGGATAAATCCATGACAAAAGTGCTCTACAAACAAAAATTCAACAACATAAGATTTTTTTGCACGGTTTGCGACTCTCCAACTCTGAAATATTTGCATGATAAAATATCAGATCTCCAAAAGACTCAAATCTCTTCAGAATATCTCGAAGCCCTGGGTTCCTGCTTAAAGAAAAACAACGACATCCTTCCGATCATTGGCGAAATTTACGACATCTTACTCAATCATGACTCCAAATGGAAGATACTGCTAGAAAAAATTGAGGATATTCACAGCCTCCATTCTGGAATATCTGACAGTATACAAGAATCCTTATTTAAATCCATTAAAGAAGTTAGGCAGGATACTTTCAATCTATCATCTATTTTAATGGAATCTCAAAATGAATCTGTCAAAGTCCAGGTGCATGATTCATCGAAGGAGCAGTTGACTAAAGAGATGGCTGAGCTGAGGCATAGTGTAAAACAAATGGCACTTACCCTGGAGAAGCTAAACAACAATCAATAAAGAAGATATACACCACCGCAATATCAACCCAAACCGATACAACAGATGTCCAAATGCCTGTCAATAAGTCTCCAAAAAAAGCTGTTTCCTTCCAGCCCAACAAAACACCCATTATAGAGAAATGGCATTATGTAGTGGTATCCATAATTCCGTCCACGTATAAATCAAATCAGCTTGTACACTACATCAAAGAAAAATTAGGAACCACGAATTTTGTGCGTTGTTTTCCTATGCTTAAGAATGCAGACACTTTGCACTCCGATTTTAAAATTGGGGTGCAAAATAAAGATCACTTAATTCAGCTTAAGAACGCTAGTCTGTGGCCACCTGGTACCATAATTGATCCTACCAATGATTCAGTTTCACCAACCCTTATCCAAACGCCGCCCACTTCCACAGCCCATAATGTCTCATCTTCTAGTCATCAAGATGTCAATATAGATATCCCAAGAGCCGGGGGCTGTCTCCACCAAAGCCTCAATTATTGGAATCACCAGTGACATTTGTGCCTGAAGAAGATAAGTCAGTCATAATTGGCTCTGACAGGGAGGCCATAGCAGCTTGTGGGTCATTGGCACTGGAGGGCTCTAAATTAAGCATGGAGAATGATTGATTGAAAGATGAAGGAAAGATGATTTTTTGCAGTTTGATCCAATGACTCCACCAAGAGTGCGGCTGTCCCAAGATTCGGATAAAGCAAATGGTCGCTATATATTAGCCAGATTAAGGGATCCTTCCTTACTAAAGACCTTAAGGCTATTTCTTGCTTATCTACACGACCAGCCATCTAGTGTGTGTTTTGAGGGGCATACAAGTACTAGCATTAAATTATTGCTAGCTTCAGAGGGCCTTCCCAGTGACAAGGACTCCCTGCGCAAGCTGTATTATCGCTTCCACGATGCCTATCGGATTGGTTCATCTGAAGTGGACTCAGACCTTGCAGCGTATAGATCTTTCTACTCCTCGGAAAAAATTTTACGGCTCCAAAAAATTCGTGAAAGTACTGGTAAATATTATTCTAATGGTTCACCATCAAAAAGTAAAAATTTTTAGTCAATATGACGCGAAAAGAGGATCTAGCACCCTCTAAAAAATTGACCAATAGTAATTTTAATCTTTTTTTTCTTAATATTCAGTCCTTAAGACATAAAACAGACGAATTATATCTTTTGTTAGAAGAGCTAAATTTTCCAGAAGTCATTGCCATCACTGAGCACTGGCTAAATATCAATCAACCTGTTTTTATTAAAAACTATACCACAATTGCCAGATTTAATAGAACTAATTTAACTCATGGAGGCACCATGATAATGTCTTCAAACAACGATTTTTCCGAAATATCAAAGTATAATCATTTATTATCTGAAAAAGTATTTGAATTTTCTATCGTTTATCACAATACTTATGACCTTTATATTATTTGTATTTATAGAACACCTGATGCTGATGTGCAATTATTCTGCCATAACCTTCTAAGTTTGCTCGAGTCCCTTCCTGTAAAAAGCAAATTAATCTTATGTGGCGATTTCAATATTGACTTTTCCAGTGTGTGTGCTGCTCAGGAATGTCTTCAGTCCATCTTTGAGTCATTAGGAATTGCCATGCACGTCAACTCACCAACCAGAATTACTAAGACAAGTGCCAGTACTATAGATTACGTTGTGTCTTCTTTCGATCCTAGCTCCGTCGAATGTAATGTCTTAAGTCCAGGTTTCTCCGATCATGAAGCAATTTTCACAAAATTTTCAATTACATCCAAAGCCAAAAATTCCTCTAGACAAGTAGGCCGTATTTTTTCGGTTAGAAATTTCATTAATTTCAAACACCTATGTCAAATAACTGACTGGGACTCTCACACTTATGATGTCGACACTGAATTTTCTCGTTTTATAAAAACTCTAACTAATATAGCTTCTGAATCTTTTCCTCTTAGGTCTATCAAAAATAAAAGAAGTAAACCCTGGTCCACTAAAGGTTTACGTATATCTTCTAAGAACATGCGGTCACTATCTCATTTAAAGAAATTTTCGGACAGTGTCTTTTTTCATAATTATGTAAAATCATACAGAAAAATTTATCATAAGACTATTAAAGCCGCCAAAGATATTTATTACAATAATAGACTTTCTAACGCCAAAAATGTAGCTAAAGAAACCTGGTCTATCGTAAATGATTTAAGAAACAAAACTCCTTTATCCAGCACTATCCTTACCTCTCCTGAGGACCTAAACAATTATTTTGTAAATGTAGCCAAAGATTTGACTAAATCCGTATCTCAATCTAATGACCCAATTTCATATCTCTCTAATCATAGGGTAAACCTGCACAGTTTCTTCTTTTCACCAGTAGTTTTATCAGAACTTCGTAGTACAATTAATGATATCAAAAATAAATCTTCCTCGGGAACTGATGGGCTTACTTTAAAAATGTATTCAAGTCTGCCAGAATGCACACTAGAGCATCTGACTGCTTTGATAAATATGTCTTTCCAAAATGGTACTTTTCCAAGCTGCCTTAAAACTGCAATAATCATACCTCTTCACAAAGGAGGTGTTTCAGAAGAAGCTTCGAACTATCGCCCAATTGCACTTCTCCCTACGCTATCTAAGATCATCGAAAGACTGGTTAAAAAAAGGCTTTTATCATTTCTGTCTAGATATGAAATACTTACAAAACATCAATTTGGATTTTTAAGTAACAAATGCACAAGCGATGCCATGTTTTCCCTTCTTAATAGAGTTTACTCCAGCCTAAACAACCATCACGCTACGGCAACAATTTTCAGTGATTTTTCCAAAGCTTTCGATTGTGTGAATCATAATATATTAACTAACAAGCTGCAGTACTATGGATTTAGAGGGGCTCCTCTCAATTGGTTTAAGTCATATCTTAGCAACAGAAATCAAGTTGTGAAAGTTGACAACAGGATGTCTTCTTGTAGGCCAATGGAATATGGAGTGCCTCAAGGCTCGGTCTAGTACCGGCCTAGGCCCTATCTTGTTTCTTCTGTTCATAAACGACATGGCTAATTTAAACATTAGTGGAAAAATATGTCTCTTTGCGGACGATACCAGCTTTACGTGGAGCCACCCAGATGTTACGGACCTACATAGGATTGTATCTAATGACCTAATCACCATTAAATCTTGGTGCGATTCTAATCTCCTATGTTTGAACATCTCTAAAACGAAAGTCTTGTCTTATAAAAACACGCTGCAACCTTTTGACCTTAATGGCACCACTATTGATGTCGTAAACTCTGTAAAATTTCTAGGGCTTCTTGTAGATGATTCTTTAAAATGGGATCCTCATATCGACGCTTTATCAAAGAAGTTAGGTTCTGCTTGCTTTGCGTTAAGATCTGTTTCCGAGGAGCTTAGCTTTTCTACCTCTAGAACTGTTTATTTTGCTCTTGTTGAGTCGCACCTCAGATATGCTATTCCATTCTGGGGTACATGTTGTGCGACTCAATTTGATTGAATTTTTATACTACAAAAAAGAGCTGTTCGTTACCTACTGAGACTTAACAGTAGAACTCACTGCCGAGATTTCTTTAAAAGATATAAAATACCAACCCTTCCTTGCTTATTCATTTTGGAATCGGTTTGCTTAATTCGTAAGCACGCACCTGCTCTATTAGAGAGACCTTCTCAGAACTACCCTCTCAGAAATACTGAGCACGATCTCTATCTTCCAACCCCACACTCAGAGTTAATTAAAAGATCAGTAATCTACAATGCAAAAAAAATGCATAATCACCTGCCATTTAACATCAAATCCATAATATCTCTGACTTCATTTCGCAAGGCTTTGAAATCATTCTTACTGGAAAGTGCCTTCTACACCGTGAACGAGTTTTACAACACATAATTTTATCCTTATGAACCCCTAGTGTGATAGTTGCCATTACCAACCATTTTTACCGAATTTTGTATATGTATTTTTTTAATTGTTTCGTACTTTTTTATTTTTTACTTTGCTTTTCTATTTTTTTTTACATTATATTTATGAAAATGTTTATAACATAGTACGACTGACAAAGTACATTTCTAATGTACTTCTTTTAGGATTCTATAATATTAATATTCTAAATTCTTGATTTAAATATTATTTTTCTATAATATTTATGATGTGTTTTTGTTTTGTTTTGTTTGCTAATTTTGATGTTTGTAAACTATTTTTTTACAACAGCTTTGTCCACAAAATTGTAAAATTTTTTTTTGACAATAAAGCATTTATTTATTTATTTATTTATTTATTTATTTAAGTAAATACCAAAATAATTACCTAGTTATGTTTACTGATGGATCAAAATCAGAAAAACAAACTTCAGGAGCCTATTACGCTCCAAAATTAAATACACAACAATCCCTCTTATTAAATAATGAATACTCTATTTTTTGTGCCGAAGCAGCTGCCATATTCTATGCTATTAACTGGGCCTCAGCCCAATAAGCTTACGACAATATTCTTATTTGTACTGATTCTCAATCAGTTCTAGAGAAATTGCATAATTTTTCCTTTTGTAAGAATATGTTCGTTAACTGTTTTATGGCAAAAAATTTAGAAATTTGTTTCTAATAAGGCTAAACAATTTTTATGGGTTAAATCTCATGTAAATATTAGAGGGAATAACACTGCAGACCGCTTAGTCAGGACCTGTGACTGTCATAATAGTATTCACGACAGAAGTATAATTTTGAACGAATTTTCCTCAAAATTGAAGAAAAACACTTTCACCAAATGGAACCAAATTTGGCATCAATACAACCAAAATAAAAATACACATTATACTTTAGTTCATCCTAATACTCCACCAAACCATTGGTACAATAAAGCACAAATTTCTCGACCTATAATTTCATGTATCAGTCGCCTTAAACCTAACCATTTGAGATTGCCGTCACACCTTTTCAAGATAGGCATTCATGAATCTTCCAGCTGCACAGTATGTAACCAATATGGTGATGCTAATCACTTCTTGTTTAACTGTAATCAACACCAACAATTTACATATGAAATGTCAAATGACCTAATCCAAATGGGATTTAGTACCCCTTTCTGGTTGCCAGATATTTTAAGATCCAAAAATTTAGATGTATTCAAGGGTATCTATTTACATTTTTGCAAGATGAATATTAACCGTAGAGATTGATATCCTCTTACCCATTACCTCATTTACTCTTTGTTTTAACCCTATATTTATCCGGTCTACCATGTCCATGTTTGTATATAGGCCCTGATCGACTCGTGGCGTGGGCGAGAGGCGTGTGTCCTTATAACATCCCGACTATCCATCGCTATACAAATCTAATGTTAAAACTACATATGTTCTTTAGACAGAAATATATCTATCTAAGTGTTCCTTTTTGAAAAAAATACAATTATTACAAATATCGTGGCTAAAACACTAGAATGTAAAGCCAAAAACCCAAAAAAAATTGCCAAGAACAAAGGGTGGTTATCTAGTGAACAGCAAGTTTGAATAATAAAATGAAAAACAGTTACAATTGTTAAAATAAGTAAATATAGTAGTACAATACAAACAATAAATGTAATAATTGTTTAAAGGTTTGACATGAAATATTCACTAAGAATATAAAAGAGATTAGCAGAAAGTTTATCTTTGAGTCATCTCACAAAATATCTACGTGAGGGAATGGTCTTTATGTCAGATGGCAAGTGGTTAAAAATCTTTAGAGATATTATTTGAGGTCCCTCCTCAACTTGGGACAATCTAGCACTAGGGATGTAGATGCTATCAGAGATCCGTGTTTTGTATGTGTTAACATCGCCACATCTGATATAGTTGTCTAGGTTTTTATGGATGTAGGAGCCACGTTGAAGAATGTAAAAAAGGACTGGATATACTAGATATTTACACAAATTAAATGATAAATGCATAAAGCACAGAAATAGCCAAAATTATAAGATTTTCTAAATCCAGAAGACGATTTTACCGACTTTCTCAAGGGGGCCCCAAAAACGCCAAAAACCCTAATTTATATGTTTTTGATAATTCTTGCGATAACTATATTTTCCTTATAGCTCCTATTATCGATCCTTTGCATTGTGGAACAATGGTCGTAGAGGAGAAGCATATGCAAATAGGAGATTTTTTTTAATGAAATATTAATATCCTGTAAATTAAGTAATGCATTCCTTTATCATAATTAATATTTAAGTTCAGTATGTCATGTCACATATCGGCTAGCGTAAATAAAACATGTTGAAATTAGGACTAAAGCAAAAATGCTTAGGTTTACAGTCATTTAACCGGGGTTATGATTAAATCTGATATAAATATTCTGGAGAAACGAAATTAGGTCAGTCTCCGATCATCAAAACCACAACTAGCGATAGGCTGATTAGGCGATTAGGCTGACAATGCCCTGCCGATTCATTTTGTTGTACCCCTTTTTTGCTAAAAGGATAAATTGGTATTTCATAGTGTAATTATCATTTTATTGTAGTTGTAACGTCGTAGCACGACTACGTCGTCGTAGTGTCAATTCGTACTTTTATAACTTTCGGTCGCTATATCTCAGAGACGGTTTTAGATAAACATTTAAAATTTGATACGTTTTTGAAGCACACTTGGGACTCGTTGTTGAGTGTCATTCGATTCAGGATAACTATAGAAAAAATCGGTAAATTTCCTTTACCCGAAACTTCCCTCGTTATGAAAATTCGTTTTATTAAGAATAGTGAGACCAATTTATATCAGTACATAATCATTTAGTAACACATATATACTGTCTTTTCGTTGATTGATAAAATATATTTTTTGGCATCTAGGGACGCTAAAACGCGAAGATCTGTAAAAACCTGAGAATATTTTAATAGGCCGCCATTTTGTTCCGCCATCTTGGATTCGTACAAATTTTACTAGTTGATTCCTACACAATACTCGATTTTTGGGCAAAATTTGAGATAAGATGGATAAGCACTTTCACAGTATTATTTTTCTTATTATTTCAGTGATCCGCCATTTTGTCTTGCATGTTGGATTTTTACCAAAATGTTACCAGGTCATCCCCATATGACCCTTCATTTTTGACTCGATGAAATCAATCGAGTTATCGAACAGACAGACCGACGGAATCGAGAAAACATGTTTTTCGTCATGTAGGGACGTAAAGACCTGAAAAAATCTCGGAGGGTGATTTTATCACGATTACAATACTTCCCTTTTACGAGGGAAGTAAAAATGGAAATATTAATTTCAAATATTTAGGAAACGTTATAAAGCCTATTGAAAATAGGGAAGATCAAAACTTTTTTTTTGGTCAAAAATAGGGGTCCATTGAGCGCCCTCTGGTACCCAAACGATTCACAAATTCGACAAAAACAAAAAAGATTCTGAAAGAGCACAGATAGCAGAAAAAATCTTATAGGCCTTTCTCTTCAAAATTACGATTATCGCCACGTGTTGAAAAAAAAATCAATTTTTTTCTGATTTTTTTCGCTATTGTTTGCTAAAAAATTACTTGTATGGGAAAATACCATAAGACAAAATTATTAAGAAGGGAAAAAAGTGCAAAACTGCGTGAAGGGAAAAAAGTGCAAAACTGCGTTTAAGATTTGCAGCTAAATGCTGCACCAGAAAAAGTATTTGCATACAAACAAATTTTTTTTCGTTTGGAGATTTTCCCCAGCATTCACCAACATTAAATTTTATTATAATTTACATAGAGTACATAGACGCCTCGAGGTCGCTGCCAAAAAACTGACCCTATCGGAAAAAACTTTTAATAAAAAATTTAATGCCGGCCGGAATGTCCAGTTTAAGTAATTTCTAAAAAAAAATAATTAAAAAAAATAAAAAAAAAATTGCACTTATTTTAAGTATGATTTTTGTATGACTTTCGAAACAGGCTTTTTGTTTTATTTTTATTTTTTATATATATAAATATTTTGGGTAACTTATATTCAGAAATCTTATATATGTTAAGCATTATAAAATTAAACTTAAAACCAGTGCATCTTGTCGCCAATGTCCGACCAGTGGCAGTATCATTATAAGCTGATGTTGGAAGCACGTGACCGGATGCACACGTGCACGCTGACTAGAGATGCTATAAAATCAAGAAACCACTTTTTGTACAAGTTTTGTCGTGGGCACAAGAACATATTTTTACTTTATGTGTATATTCGCTGCTGCAGATAATGAGCAATTTCCAGTAACGTCAAATGTGGGCCAAAGACACCACTTACTTATAACATTCTGAATTAAGTTCTGAAATTCCGCAGGCGTTCGCGCTGACACCACTACTGATGAGTCATCAGCAAACATGACGTCTTTCCTTTGTCGATGTGATTGGGCATATCATTTATGAAAATAAGAATTAGCATTGGTCTCAGCACGGAGCCCTGGGGCACTCCTATATCAATGTTCCTCATATCAGAAACCACTCGGTTATTTTGTACATACAATTTTCTATCCGTGAGGTATTAGTACAATAGATTCATCACACTTCCTCTTATTCCGTTGGCTGATAGTTTATTCATGATGAAGCCTATGTCAAGACTGTCACACGCATGAGACAGATCGAAAAAAAGACCCGCTACACAATGACCGTCATCCACACGCTTATACACTATTTGCATAAATTCCGCAAACAGCCCCCTCCGTAGATTTATTGACACGAAAACCATGCTAAGTCGCTGCAAGCACTTGATGTTTGTCCAAAAACCTTATAATGCGATTATAATATACCCTTTCAAATATTTTGGACAGTGCATTTAGAACAGTGACTGGTCTATAGTTCTCAGCACATTTTTTGTCCTGTTTTTTTGTAAATTGGGATTAGCTTCCTAATTCTCAATTGATCTGGAAAGATACCAGTGCATACTGATTTATTAATCAAGTGTGCCAATATCTCTCTATGGAATCTTTAATTGTTTTCAATATGGTTATCGATATATCATCGCTTCCTACACTTTCTTTATTTATTATGTTATCAATAATTGCTAGAATTTCCCCACTAACGCAACGCTGAAAATAGAAGGTTTCTGCAATAACAGGAGCTGGCATGGGCCATTGCACTGATCTTTCATTAGGAAATTTTTCCTTTAGTTTTTTATGCGTAACATTTGAGAAAAAAAGAAGGAAAATAATTTGCTATTTGCTTTGGTTCAGAGAATTTCACCAACATTAGTGTCAAGTTTTATTTGAGTTTTTTTGTTTTATTTTACCTAAGCTTGTGTTGACCACCGAACATATCGTTTTTTGTTTATTTTCACTTTTTTTCAATGAGTCGCAGTATAATTCTTTTTTGACATATTAAGAATGCTATTATATACTTTCTTTTGTTGTTAATAATAAGAATGCAGTTCATCATTATCAGATGTTTTAACAGAGTAAAAAAGTTTTTTTAACTTACGACCTTTATTCAAAATATCCCCAGATAGCCAGCTTTTTCTAGTAGAATTATTCTTTTTTTGCTTTATCAGACAGTTTGCATGGATGCCAAGTGCAATAAGTGCTAGAAATTCAGAAAAGGCCTTATTTACATCATCACCAGCGTCATATATTTCTTTAAAGTTCATGTTTATCATATGATGTCTAAACATATTTAGGTTAAATTCCGAGATACTCCGTTAATACTCAGAACTTCCACCAACTTGTTCTATTTTTCTTGACATATGTTCGATATAGAAATAAGTGCCAGATGGTCGCCCAAGTTTGGCTGTGTAACATAACTTAAAGTAGTTGATTCCTTGTTATTACTTAAGATATAGTCAATTTTTGCACTACTTAAAATATTATTGTTTACTATTCGAGTTGGTTTGTTACAACTCGTCTCAAGATTAAAACTAGTTAAAAAGTCGACCAAGACCTTTTTGTCTGGTGTATTAATAAAATAATTTATATTAAAATCTCCACAGATGTAAACATAGGTGGCGACACTTAGACAATACAACACAGTCTCATAAAGTTTTGAAGAAAATACAGAAACATCTCCGGTTGCAGAACGGTAAACACTTAAAATAATGTTCCGGATTGGCCGGTACACAAACACGTACTTTCTGAATGCACTCCTTTTATTCAAAAACACAGGTTACAGGTATCACAGGTACACACTGGTTATACCCCACAATCGTAACTGAGGTAACTTTAAATTTGTCAATATCAGCTTATTAACACTCAGAAATCTTAACTACAACTGAATCAAAATGTGGCCTCGCGGCGCGCTTATATAGCCTTTAGAAAAGGACGGAATGATCTAGAAAATTCTAGAATAATCTAAATACTAAAGGGTGAAGAGAATTAAGCCTAACAGAACATTCGAGAACGGTTTTTGACACTATCAGAGTCGTTACATGGATAAAAATTAAGGTAAGCTAATTCATTAGAATAACAAATAATAAATAAATGCATTTAAAACTTAACAAATCTATAATTTGGGCTAAATTCGCAACATTGCCCCCTTCCCAGAGTTGATCGTCCCGATCAAACATCTTCGGTATCTTGGTAACGGGCTAGTCGATGGAGATGCTTCACTTTCATTTTTGCATGAGGGCTCTTCTGAATCCGGTATACCAAGTCATTCAATCGGGTCACCACACGATATGGGCCTTCCCATGACTTCTGCAACTTCGGCGAGCGTCCCTTAGTTCTTTTTGGATTGTATAACCAAACTTTTTCACCGACTGTAAATCCAGTGTGATTAGCTCGTAGATCATAACGTGACTTCATTCTATCGCTTTCTATCTGTAATTTATGGCGGACTTCTTCATGGATTTCTCTGAGGCGTTTACTAACCTGGCTGGCATAATCCGTAGTAGGTATCTTATTGTCCGGAGGTCGTCCAGTCAAGATGTCGACTGGAAGCTGTAAATCAGATCTAAATATTACACTGGCAGGTGGTTTTCCAGTGGATTCATGAACTGCAGTTGGTCTTGTCTTATGAATTTTTAATAGGCTGCACAGGCTTTTGAATACATCGGATTTAAAGTTCCTACCTTGGTCGGAGTGTATTTCCCTTGGAATTCCATATCGGCACATCCATTCTTGAAATAGTACGTCAGCAACAGTGATGGCATCTTGATTGGGTATTGCGTAGACTTTTGGCCATTTGCTGAAGTAATCCATCGCTACTAATAAAAAGCGATTCCCGGATTTACTAACTGGAAATGGTCCTGCTACATCTTTATCTCTTCATTCTTTCGAAAGGTGCTCCCACGGTACTGCTTCATTTTGCCACGAGTACGAGTTTGGGGTCCTTTACTGGCGGCGCAGTCCTGGCAAGTTCGGCACCCATTTTTCACATCTGTACGACTTCCCAACCAATAAAACCATTGTCGAACTTTTTCAAGAGTCTTCATAACACCAAGATGTCCTGCACCGACACCGTTGTGTATGGCTTGTAATACTTCAGGAATTCTCTTTGAGGACAAAATAGTTTGATATTTGTTTTTTTTGCCGTCAGAACTTTCCCAGATTCTTTTTAACAGACCTTTTTTTATCACCAAAGAATCCCATAAAGCCCAGTATCCTTTAAATTTCTGGAATTTGGCTGCAATTTCTTGGTGAATTTTCTAATTTCAGCTTGGTTATAGGACCAATATCTGGGTCTTCTTGCTGATCTTTGGATAAAACTTTTGTGTCCCATTCTTGAGAGCTTTTAAGTGCTGTTCTCCGGCAATAAAAATCGTCAGGATCTTCTATTTCCTCGTGTCTGATGCAGTGTTTGCAACTTTCTGGGCATGGTCTTCTGGATAAAGCATCAGCATTTTTATGGTTTATCCCTTTCCGATGTTCAACTTTAAAAGTCATTTTCCTGTAGGCGCTGCAACCACCTGGCTATTTGTCCCTCTGGATTCTTAAATTGTAGCAGCAATTTAAGTGACGCATGGTCTGTTCTTAAAAGGAATTTTTGCCCATACACATATTTATGAAAGTGCTCCAATGTTTTAACGATAGCCAGTAATTCTTTCCTTGTCACATAATTGTTACGTTCAGGTCTAGAAAGAACTGTGCTGAAACAGGCTATTACTTTTTCTTCGCCATCTTGTACTTGTGACAAAATACCACCAATAGCGGCATTGCTTGCATCGGTGTCTACGATAAACATCTGGGATGACTTAGGATATGACAATACTGGGGGATTACACAAGGCTTTCTTCAAGTCTTTAAATGCTTCTCCACATTCTTCGGTCCATACATAGCTGTGATTGCTTTCAGTAAGTCGATGTAACGGTCTAGCGATATTAGCAAAACCTTTTATGAATCGTCTGTAGTATGTACAAAGTCGCTTTTGTTGTTAATTAACTTGGGTTTTCAGGTAGTTCTCCAAAGTTCTATTAAATCTTTCAACCATTTCATCTGACTGTGGATGAAGAGGCGTTGTTCTTGTCTTATGAATTCCTAATAGGCTGCACAGGCTTTTGAATACATCGGATTTAAAGTTCCTGCCTTGGTCGGAGTGTATTTCCCTTGGAATTCCATATCGGCATATCCATTCTTGAAATAGTACGTCAGCAACAGTGATGGCATCTTGATTGGGTATTGTGTAGGCTTCTGGCCATTTGCTGAAGTAATCCATCGCTACTAATAAAAAGCGATTCCCGGACTTACTAACTGGAAATGGTCCTGCTACATCTTTATCTCTTCATTCCTTCGAAAGGTGCTCCCACATTGTACTGCTTCATTTTGCCACGAGTACGAGTTTGGGGTCCTTTACTGGCGGCGCAATCCTCGCAGGTTCGGCACCAATCTTTCACATCTGTACGACTTCCGAACCAATAAAACCATTGTCGAACTTTTTCAAGAGTCTTCATAACACCAAAATGTCCTGCGCCGAACCGTTGTGTACGGCTTGTAATACTTCAGGAATTCTCTTTGAGGACAAAATAGTTTGATATTTGTTAGTTTTACCGTCAGAACTTTCCCAGATTCTTTTTAACAGACCTTCTTTTATCACCAAAGAATCCCATAAAGCCCAGTATCCTTTAAATTTCTGGGATTTGGCTGCAATTTCTTGGTGAATTTTCTAATTTCAGCTTGGTTATAGGACCAATATCTGGATCTTCTTGCTGATCTTTGGATAAAACCTTTGTGTCCCATTCTTGAGAGCTTTGAAGTGCTGTTCTTCGGCAATAAAAATCGACAGGATCTTCTCTTTCCTCGTGTCTGATGCAGTGTTTGCAACTTTCTGGGCATGGTCTTCTGGATAAAGCATCAGCATTTTTATGGTTTATCCCTTTCCGATGTTCAACTTTAAAAGTCATATTCCTGTAGGCGCTGCAACCACCTGGCTATTTGTCCCTCTGGATTCTTAAATTGTAGCAGCAATTTAAGTGACGCATTGCCCATACAAATATTTATAAAAGTGCTCCAATGTTTTAACGATAGCCAGTAATTCTTTCCTTGTCACACAATTGTTACGTTCAGGTCTAGAAAGAACTGTGCTGAAATAGGCTATTACTTTTTTTTCGCCATCTTGTACTTGTGACAAAATACCACCAATAGCGGCATTGCTTGCATCGGTGTCTAAGATAAACATCTGGAATGATTTAGGATATGACAATACTGGGGGATTACACAAGGCTTTCTTGAAGTCTTTAAATGCTTCTACACATTCTTCGGTCCATACATAGCTGTGATTGCTTTCAGTAAGTCGATGTAACGGTCTAGCGATATTAGCAAAACCTTTTATGAATCGTCTGTAGTATGTACAAAGTCCCAGAAAACTCCTTAGTTCATGTCTGTCCTTCGGTATTGACCAATTTTGAATGGCTTCAGTCTTCTCTGGATCGGTTTTTAGTCCGTGTTCGGTAATAACATGTCCTAGATATCTCACTTCCTTTTGGAAAAACTGGTACTTCTTGGGAATGAGTTTTAAGCCAGCCATTCTCAGTTTCTGGAAAACAGCTTCAATATTCTTCAAATGACCTTCAAATGTTTTGCCAAGAATAATGATGTCATCTAAATATAATAGGCATGTTTCCCATGTCATTCCATGTATCTTTTCTTTATCCGCTGGATTAAGCTTAACTTGCCAATAACCACTTTTCAGGTCCAAGGTCGAGAACCATTTTGATCCTGTTAAAGTGTCCAAGGTATCATCAATTCTTGGTAAGGGAAAGCTATCTTTCTTTGTGACGTCATTGACCCTGCGGAAGTTGACGCAGAATCTGGTGGAACCATCTTTCTTCTTAACCAGAACTAATGGTGATGATCAGGGACTTTACGATGGCTCTATAATGTCTTGTTTTTCCATATCCTCAAGCATCCGATCAACTTCATGCCGCTTTGCCAAAGGTATTCGTCTAGGAGGCTGTTTTATCGGTACTGCATCACCAGTATTAATTCGATGTTCAACTATGTTGGTTTCTTCTAAGTCGCTGTCAGCCAAAGAGAAGACTGATTTCTACTCAGAAGTTCTTTGGACACCTGAATTTTATTTAGTAAATGTTGTGATGATTTCACCAGGTCTTGAAGTACCTTAGGTAAAGTATTTGCAGGTCCTGAAGGTGGAAAGTTTGTGCAGGTAAATATTGTATTAGCAGATTGACACGTTCCGATCGTGTCACCCTTTTCGACTTGCTGAGGATATTCTTTAATGTTCATCATTTTGACAAATATTGTATTTCTTTTACATCGACTCAAGGTTCTTGCTGGTAAAATTTCCTTTGCATGTAGCGGACATTCTTAAATTGGCTCGAACAAAATAACTTCTTCATCTAAGTCATCAAGCACTGCTTTCACTACGCATTCCAACCTCGCAGGTAAAGTAGCATCTTCTAGCAAAATAACTTCTCGGACAGTGGAATTATTTCTTCGTGGCAAATTCATAACTATTTCTTCATTTTTCGTACGGAGGACTCGTTGAGGTATATCAAGGACAAATTTATGTTCGTTCATAACATCAAGACAAAGTATGACGTCATCCATTTACTACAGCTTCATGGATATCTTTCACAGTTATAATTTCACCGTTGGCGGTTTCCAAGACATATTTTTTGTATGAATTTTCTGTCTTGCAAGGATCTATAATGTCTGGCCTTACGATGGTGTGGGTTGAGCCGGTATCCAGTACCATTTCACAGTCCCGACCGCATATGTTCCCCGGTACTACCAAGCTAGAGCCATTATTCTGCAGCCGGGATACTTTAATTTATATTGATGATGATGGGGCTTGGTAACACCTAGCCAGCTTTCGCCCCTTAAAACTGGCTAATGGAAGTTTTTCCTGAATATCTTCAGGAATCCCATCGCTGGTACAGCGGCTTTGCACATGTCCCTCTTTACCACATTTCCAACAACGGTTGCCTTTTCTTTGCCGGAAAGATAAATACTTGCTTTCATCCTTCGGTGGCCAAGTAAAAGCCTCTTGCAGCTCCTTCAGAGTTTTCGAAATGTCTTCAATTGTGGGGTGTTGTTCTCAAATGTAATTCAACCTTCGTAATTTTGACTTCTGGATGTTTGCTTAGCAGTTTCATACCGAAGGGCATATGCGAGAGTTTCAGATGTCTTTTTTAATCTAGCCATTCTTAATGCCTGGTTGGTATCAGGGTCACGAAGGCCTTCAATAAAACTGCTTACTGCCAACTCTTGCTTGATCTCTTCAGGGTAGGATGGATAAGTCAAATTAATTAGTCACACAATATCGGTTTCATACTCTTGGAGACTTTCGTTATATTTTTGTCTTCGACATTGAGTTGAAGCTTTATAAACCTCCTGTAGATGTGCTTCCCCATAACGCATTTCAAGATGGCTTACTAATGTCCCCAAGTCATTTTGTTTATCTTCGGGTATGTTCCTTAGCACCTCCATTGCTTGACCACGCAAAGAACAAACCAGTGCTCGTGCCATTTCAGTGGAATCCCAACTATTTCCAGTTGTGGCAGCTTCAAATTGTTTCAGGTAAGTAACTCACGGCACCTTACCATCAAACGTAGGTGGCTTTATCACGTGTGATAAAGAGACAACGTCGGATTTGAACTCACTTTGGTTTCCAAATTTCTGCATCTGGGAACGTATCTCCACTTGTCCCATTTGCTCTTTTACATCTTCCTTGGTTAGTGTCAGTTCAAGCAACGTTTTTCTAGTGATTTCTTCTTGATTCTTTTCCATTTCTTGCATTTTTTGTTTTACGTCCTCTTGGTGCCTCCTCATATCATCTGTAAGTTCTTGCTTTAGTTCTTCCTGATTCCTCCTCATATCTTCCTTGAATTCTTGCTTCATGTCTTCTTCATTTTTCTTCAGGTCGCCTAGTTCTTGCTTCATGTCTTCTTGACTTTTCTTCATGTCTTCTTGGCCTCTCTTCATGTAGGTCTTCTGTATTTCTTGTTTTACATCTTCTTGGTTTTTCTGTATGTCATTATGCATTGCAATAATCAAGTTCATCAAAGAATCCAAATTTTCTGCCATGATTATTGCTACTAATAGAAACTTTCTTACTCCTTTAGCTTCAACAGGAAACTAGGAAATTCTAGAATAATCTAAATACTACACGGGGAAGAGAATTAAGCCTAACAGAACATTCGAGAACGATTTTTGACACTATCATAGTCATTACATGGATAAAAATTAAGGTAAGTCTACTTCATTAGAATAACAAATAATAAATAAATTCATCTAAAACTATAATTAGGGCTAAATTCGCAACAATAACGTACTTACGACTTTCACACATAAACCCTACCGCACTACACTCAAAATATATTTCTTCGACACTCCTAGAAAATTCCCATCTTTTCTGCTGCTTTACAAATATCATGGTACCACCGTGTTTCTCTTTTTTTCTGCAAAAACTGGCAACAATATAATACTGAGGTATATTTATTGCACTTATACCCTCTTTAGTACACCAGTGTTCTTGTGTGCATAATATATCTAGATTTTCTATTTTCATAAATAGTTCCAGATGTGGAATCTTATTTGTAATGCATTGCATACGTACTATTTTTAGAGTTTCTGTCTGAGTATTGCCACTGACAGTTCTGAAAGTTTCGCAGGAGGTAGGTTGGTCAGCAACACTAGTTGTAGTACATATTACTGGGACAAAGGTGGTCTCCTTATCCTTGAAGTAAGTATGTAAGAAGAGGTTTTGATCCTGAATAAATTTGTTAAAGACTGGGCGATGAGCTTGAAATGGACTTCCAACCAAGATTATATTAGTTTTTGATACTAAGGTCTGTACAATATCTAGATCACTCGTTGTAATATGCTTACATCCAATTGCATTAGCTAATGGGACAAATAGAATGATCAGGTCATTCTTATCGAAATGCCTACCTAAATCTAAACATTCCTTGATCATGTCCCCTAATACTGTCCTATATCTGAATTGGCTATTACTATCAAATAACAGATTTGAAAGGTTTTTTACTAATGTAGCACAATGCTTTATAGTTCTATCACCAACGACAAGCAAACGCATCTTTAACTTTATCCCACCAAATTGAGCTGATGTGGTGGCATTACCACTGGTAGCAGACAGTTTGACATTAAGAGCCTCAATCTCCTGTTGTAGTCGTCCCACCTCGTTACCACAGCCCCGATCCATCAAAGCCACAGCATATGCGTCCTCGAGGTCAGCAATCTGTTGTCGTAGCAGTTTAATATCATTTGAGTAGCTTCACAATTTCCAGAGTTTCAACAGAAGTTATAAGGTTCCTGTTGAGCTTAGTCAATTCCTTGATATTTCTCTCCAACTTGATCCGTTCTTGTTCCCCACTGGAGAACTGAGTGGCAACATAATTTTCCTTACTTTTCAGTTCTTCAATTTTTTTAATTAATTGAATTGAATGTTGAATTTCTCCTCAGCGTCTTTCTCGAAACTCAGGTTAGAGCGTTTGATTCGTGAAATAGGTTCGTCTCTAATTTTAAATTCTTTTTCAAACCTCCCAATTTTTGTAGATCGATCCATGCAACTAGAGTGAAAAATTGCATGGCAAAACACACAACAGTAGTTGTAGAAAATTCCTTGTTTCTGCAGCATCTGAAAGACCGTTGCATTTTCGAGCAGATTTAATTGAATCCCAAACACAGAGTTGGTAGTTTATGGACTCCTTTATAGCAAAAATTTACCATGGCGTCACAATAACAACGTTTTTTTCTGCCAAAAATGAATTTATTTTGCTGCAAGTGTGTTGAAAATTTGTTTAATGATGCAGTACTCCAAGTTGCAGTAATTAAAACACTATATTTATAAATAATATCAATAATAACTTGGAGCAATTTTTCAATATCAAAGTTTTTCTCGTCCGACGCCCGTATTTCGCTCTAAAAAATAAAAACCATCTGTTCGTATGATAATATCGAAATTATCGGTAGATAATATCGAAATTATCGGTAATCGGTCCAATTTGATACCTACAAGACGTTTTATTTTACTCGAAGTAATGGCAACGTAAAACCTTTTTTAAAAAACAACTTAAAACAGCTATTATAACAAATTTATTAAAATTATAAATATAACTCATGGAAACACTTTTTTCACAAATACAAATATATTCAAAGCAATGTATCCCTAAGATGACATGAACTCAGCAGCAATGGTATATGGTTCGATCTGTATAATAAAATCTCTCAGAGCTTTTTTAAAATGTATTTTATTGTTAATTTGTTTGATTCTTAGAGGAAGCTTATTGCAATACTTAAGGCAGGAATATGGAGGGCTTCTCTCAAATGTGGAGAGTCTGTGCAATGGAATACTATAGTTTACAGATCTAGTATCATAATTGTGATCGGAAGGTGCTTAGCAAAAAGCTGTCTATTTCCATACAGAAACATAATACACTCGTGGATGTGCAGTCCTGCGAGTGTTAGCAAATTATGCCTTCTAAAGATTCCTCTGCAAGAGACTGGAGACCTCATACCCAAGATGATACACAGCGCGCGCTTCTGTACAAGAAAGACCCTGAGTGCATTCACACTAGATCCCCAGAAAATAATTCCGAATGAAACTATTGAGCAAAAGTTAGCATGATACACCACAAGCAGGGTGTGTAGATCTATATAGTTTCTTAGAATTCTAAGTGAGTAACAACATTTATGCAACCTCCCCGTCGCAAGAGAGGTAAACTTCTCTTTCCCATCCCAGATGGCAATCCATGTAGATACCCAAGAATTTGGTGTCACTGAAAAGAATTACATCATGGTCGAGAAGCCGCAACCTACCTGGACAGGCAGCGGAAGCCCGTCTTGTTCTAAAAAAAAAAATAAATGAAGATTTTTCAGCATTTAACACTAAGCTGTTTCCATTGAACCAATCTCTAGCAAACTTCAAAGGATGATTACTGATATCAATAGCTCGTTCCAGTGGTAGGAGCCCTCACCAACACATTTGTGTCATCTGCATAATTTACAATAGTGATTTTCGGATGGACATTTAAATTTAGATCTTTAATAAATAAATAAATAAATAAATAAATGCTTTATTGTCAAAAAAAAATTTACAATTTTGTGGACAAAGCTGTTGTTAAAAAAATACATATACAAAGTTCGGTAAAAATGGTTGGTAATGGCAACTATCACACTAGGGGTTCATAAGGATAAAATTATGTGTTGTAAAACTCGTTCACGGTGTAGAAGGCTCTTTCCAGTAAGAATGATTTCAAAGCCTTGCGAAATGAAGTCAGAGATATTATGGATTTGATGTTAAATGGCAGGTGATTATGCATTTTTTTTGCATTGTAGATTACTGATCTTTTAATTAACTCTGAGTGTGGGGTTGGAAGATAGAGATCGTGCTCAGTATTTCTGAGAGGGTAGTTGTGAGAAGGTCTCTCTAATAGAGCAGGTGCGTGCTTACGAATTAAGCAAACCGATTCCAAAATGAATAAGCAAGGAAGGGTTAGTATTTTATATCTTTTAAAGAAATCTCGGCAGTGAGTTCTACTGTTAAGTCTCAGTAGGTAACGAACAGCTCTTTTTTGTAGTATAAAAATTCGATCAAATTGAGTCGCACAACATGTACCCCAGAATGGAATAGCATATCTGAGGTGCGACTCAACAAGAGCAAAATAAACAGTTCTAGAGGTAGAAAAGCTAAGCTCCTCGGAAACAGATCTTAACGCAAAGCAAGCAGAACCTAACTTCCTTGATAAAGCGTCGATATGTGGATCCCATTTTAAAGAATCATCTACAAGAAGCCCTTGAAATTTTACAGAGTTTACGACATCAATAGTGGTGCCATTAAGGTCAAAGTGTTGCAGCGTGTTTTTATAAGACAAGACTTTCGTTTTAGAGATGTTCAAACATAGGAGATTAGAATCGCACCAGGATTTAATGGTAATTAGGTCATTAGATACAATCCTATGTAGGTCCGTGACATCTGGGTGGCTCCACGTAAAGCTCGTATCGTCCGCAAAGAGACATATTTTTCCACTAATGTTTAAATTAGCCATGTCGTTTATGAACAGAAGAAACAAGATAGGGCCTACTACCGAGCCTTGAGGCACTCCATATTCCATTGGCCTACAAGAAGACATCCTGTTGTCAACTTTCACAACTTGATTTCTGTTGCTAAGACATGACTTAAACCAATTGCGAGGAGCCCCTCTAAATCCATAGTACTGCAGTTTGTTAGTTAATATATTATGATTCACACAATCGAAAGCTTTGGAAAAATCGCAGAAAATTGTTGCCGTAGCGTAATGGTTGTTTAGGCTGGAGTAAACTCTATTAAGAAGGGAAAACATGGCATCGCTTGTGCATTTGTTACTTAGAAATCCAAATTGATGTTTTGTAAGTATTTCATATCTAGACAGAAATGATAAAAGCCTTTTTTTAACCAGTCTTTCGATGATCTTAGATAGCGTAGGGAGAAGTGCAATTGGGCGATAGTTCGAAGCTTCTTCTGAAACACCTCCTTTGTGAAGAGGTATGATTATTGCAGTTTTAAGGCAGCTTGGAAAAGTACCATTTTGGAAAGACATATTTATCAAAGTAGTCAGATGCTCTAGTGTGCATTCCGGCAGACTTGAATACATTTTTAAAGTAAGCCCATCAGTTCCCGAAGAAGATTTATTTTTGATATCATTAATTGTACTACGAAGTTCTGATAAAACTACTGGTGAAAAGAAGAAACTGTGCAGGTTTACCCTATGATTAGAGAGATATGAAATTGGGTCATTAGATTGAGATACGGATTTAGTCAAATCTTTGGCTACATTTACAAAATAATTGTTTAGGTCCTCAGGAGAGGTAAGGATAGTGCTGGATAAAGGAGTTTTGTTTCTTAAATCATTTACGATAGACCAGGTTTCTTTAGCTACATTTTTGGCGTTAGAAAGTTTATTATTGTAATAAATATCTTTGGCGGCTTTAATAGTTTTATGATAAATTTTTCTGTATGATTTTACATAATTATGAAAAAAGACACTGTCCGAAAATTTCTTTAAATGAGATAGTGACCGCATGTTCTTAGAAGATATACGTAAACCTTTAGTGGACCAGGGTTTACTTCTTTTATTTTTGATAGGCCTAAGAGGAAAAGATTCAGAAGCTATATTAGTTAGAGTTTTTATAAAACGAGAAAATTCAGTGTCGACATCATAAGTGTGAGAGTCCCAGTCAGTTATTTGACATAGGTGTTTGAAATTAATGAAATTTCTAACCGAAAAAATACGGCCTACTTGTCTAGAGGAATTTTTGGCTTTGGATGTAATTGAAAATTTTGTGAAAATTGCTTCATGATCGGAGAAACCTGGACTTAAGACATTACATTCGACGGAGCTAGGATCGAAAGAAGACACAACGTAATCTATAGTACTGGCACTTGTCTTAGTAATTCTGGTTGGTGAGTTGACGTGCATGGCAATTCCTAATGACTCAAAGATGAACTGAAGACATTCCTGAGCAGCACACACACTGGAAAAGTCAATATTGAAATCGCCACATAAGATTAATTTGCTTTTTACAGGAAGGGACTCGAGCAAACTTAGAAGGTTATGGCAGAATAATTGCACATCAGCATCAGGTGTTCTATAAATACAAATAATATAAAGGTCATAAGTATTGTGATAAACGATAGAAAATTCAAATACTTTTTCAGATAATAAATGATTATACTTTGATATTTCGGAAAAATCGTTGTTTGAAGACATTATCATGGTGCCTCCATGAGTTAAATTAGTTCTATTAAATCTGGCAATTGTGGTATAGTTTTTAATAAAAACAGGTTGATTGATATTTAGCCAGTGCTCAGTGATGGCAATGACTTCTGGAAAATTTAGCTCTTCTAACAAAAGATATAATTCGTCTGTTTTATGTCTTAAGGACTGAATATTAAGAAAAAAAAGATTAAAATTGCTATTGGTCAATTTTTTAGAGGGTGCTAGATCCTCTTTTCGCGTCATATTGACTAAAAATGTTTACTTTTTGATGGTGAACCACTAGAATAATATTTACCAGTACCTTCACGAATTTTTTGGAGCCGTAAAATTTTTTCCGAGGAGTAGAAAGATCTATACGCTGCAAGGTCTGAGTCCACTTCAGATGAACCAATCCCATAGGCATCGTGGAAGCGATAATACAGCTTGCGCAGGGATTCCTTGTCACTGGGAAGGCCTTCTGAAGCTAGCAATAATTTAATGCTAGTACTTGTATGCCCCTCAAAACACACACTAGATGGCTGGTCGTGTAGATAAGCAAGAAATAGCCTTAAGGTCTTTAGTAAGGAAGGATCCCTTAATCTGGCTAATATATAGCGACCATTTGCTTTATCCGAATCTTTGGACAGCCGCACTCTTGGTGGAGTCATTGGATCAATATAAGAGACAAACAAGAAAGGTCCGATCACACTGCCCTGAGGCACCCCGAGACAGCAGCATGTCCCTCTGAATTTCAACCCTTTGCACACGACCCTGCAAGTAAGATTGTAACCACCCGAAGGGACTGCCTCTGATACCATAGCGCTCGCGTTTATCCAATAGAATTGTATGGCTTAAACTGTCGAAGGCTTTAGACAAATCCAAAAATGATCCTAGTGCAGCTTCTCGGTTTCCAAAACATTCGATAATGTCATTTATATAGTTATACAATGCAGTTTCTATAGATTTTCGAGGTAAGAACCCATGCTGGTAAATATGAATTAATCTATTCAAAGAAAAAAAATTCATCAGTTGACAGTTCATAGCTTTTTCAAAAATTTTTGAATATTCGGAGATCAAACTAAATGGTCGGTAGTTCTCCGGCACTGCAGGATCACCCTTCTTATATAGAGGCCTTATTAAAGCCAATTTGAGGTTAGTTGGAAAAAGTCCAAAAATAAAAAATCATTAATGATATGACAAAGAGGTTGTGATATATTTTCAGCACATAATTTTAAAATGTCACCTGATATTTCATCATACCCTGAACATTTTTGTTTTTTAAACTTTTTATTATAGCTATAATTTCTATATGAGTAACTGGTTTTAAAAACGTAGAGTGTTCACTATATGATATTTTACACTCAATATTTTTTTGAGTAGTATTTTTAATTAAATTTGGTGCTGCATTAACTATGTATTAATTAAGAATATTAACGACCCAACAAGGATCCCCTGGAATACCAATAGTTTCTTTTTTTGAATGTTCACCCTTTATTTAAAAGACAGAAAAACAAACAAGGATAATCCATGATTTAAGATGTCAAACTGACCAACATATAACAAAGCGATCTCAGGTGGAAACATTAACCCAAACTTTAAAGACCTCAACGCGTAATTATCATAGTCAAACTGATTCTCTCAATGCATTTATGAATAAGGCCATACAGACTGTGAATCTTACAGATGATTTTCAAACTCAAACTGATATAACTCTGGTTGAAGTGGGTATGCAAACCTTGGTTGAAAATAATCATGTAAAATGTCAAACAGATTCCGAACCAATAAAAAATGAGCAATCCCTTATAAGTGAGCTTTTGGTTAGGTCATTAGAGGATGAAATTTCTCAGATTCAAACATTAAATAAAAATATGATTACAACTATCCAAACATTATCTGTGGAAAATGATATGTATGCAAAACAGGTCAAACGGCTGCAAAACGATATTTTCCAGTATAGCAACAATAATATTATGAGAACACTCACACCAGCGAATACAGAATGCAGTCCTTTAGTGGCATCCATTGACGAAGAAATCACACGAAATGTATTAGTTTATGGTGACGAAAGTGCAAGAGGTTTGGCTTTGAACTTAAGGTACTTATTGGACAATAAACTATATAAAGTAGAGGGTATAGTCAAATCAAATGCGCACGTAAGTGAACTGTCTAAACATATTTTTGAACAAACAAAAGAATATGGTCACAAGGATACCGTTTTACTTATGGTATACATTAACAAACAATCAGCTTTAAACTATAAAGATCTAGACAATATTGTTAATATAGGAAAATTTACCAACCTAGTGTTTTGTTGCAGATATAATAAAAATTTAATAGTTTGGTTGTAATTTTTCTAGTCTAAGACTGTCTGTAAGAATGATTCATAATATAGGAATGGGTCATAGGTATAAATATGATTGTCGGTCAATGCCCAAATTGTTTTGAAAATATATTTCCGATCATTCATTTGATTTCTGAATAGTACCTACTTAAAACGATTCCGATTGTAAATCATGTAACTGCTGAAAAAAAATTAATTTATAATAACCACGTAGTGACAGTTCCTTTGGTGGACGAAAGTAATCTGTCTTTAAGCGAGTTGAGCAATCCTAGTATATCACAACCAGAAAACACTTTTTTAGGAAACGCTCAACAAATAGTTTTTTTTTAATCTGATGCTGTTAAATGTCCAGTCATTACAAAATAAGGTTAATGAGTTTATCATTCTGCTAAATAGTTTAGATTGTCCTGATATGATTTTGGTAATGGAGTATTGGCTAAAAGCAGACGAACCGCTATTTATTGAAAAATATGTCCCCATAGCTAAATGTTGTTGTTCTCACTATAGTAGTCATGGTGGAACCTTAATATTGATTAATGAACGTTGCAGGGATTTGTTTTCTTTTATTCTTGTAGATAAGTTTGACGCCTTGATTGAAGAAAAAATATTTAAATTTTCAATGGTTCATTGTCCTAAGCTGAATGTTTATATTATTTGTATATATAGAGCTGCATCGGGTAATATTAATGAATTTTTTCTCAAATTGGAAAATATTCTTGCATAATTGCCCATACTGTCCTTCATTATGTTAACAAGAGACTTTAATATACATTTTTTGGGTACTTCTATAAATGCTCGCTTATTGAAGAATGTTTTATCTTCCTTTAATTTGCATATGCATGTGTGCGAACCAACAAGAAGTACTTCTCACAATCCTACTTTCTTGGATTATATTTATTCCAATAATGATGACAAACGTGTAGAGTGTGACATTTTTAGGGCAGGACTATCAGATCATGATGCTGTACTTAGTAGAGTTGCAATAACCTCACATACGGAGAAGATCTTTAAAAAACGCGGTAGGTTGTTCTCAGAAAAAAACTATGTTCTTTTTTCACGGCTGTGTAATGAAAGATGTTGGGATTCTGTGCTGAATTCTAATGACCCACTTGGTACATTTCATTGCATCCTATCTGATAGATGCTCCAAATAACTTAAGGGTTCTGACTTAGGAGTTATCCGCCCAGACAAGTCAGCAGCAATTGAGCAATAAAAGTTGTTTAGATCACTCTCAGTTGTATCGGTCCTAATATTTTTTCCGCGAATATTATTCACAATGTTCCAAACTTCTTTTTTTTGTATTGAATACGGCATTTCCTTTCATTGCACTTAAACAGAAGACAAAGAGAAATCAATGGGTCACGAAGGGCCTAGGATATCTGCAAAAAACATGCGTTGTCTTCACTATGTTCGGAAGTTTAACCTAAATAATGTTTACTTTATTTCTTACTTTATTAGATACCGCAATATTTATAGACAAACTGTAAAATCCGCAAAAGCAAATTACTATAAAAGAAAAATCGAAGACTCAATACAAATAAAAAAAAAAGAAGTTTGGAACATTGTGAATAATATTCGCGGAAAAAATATTAGGACCGATACAAATGAGAGTGATCTAAACAACTTTTATTGCTCAATTGCTGCTGACTTGTCTGGGCGCATAACTTCTAAGTCAGAACCCTTAAGTTATTTGGAGCATCTATCAGTACCCCACTCGTTTTTCTTCACTCTTTTTTGAAACAAGATCTGATGGAGGATTTTACGACAATAATAAGAAAAACGCTTCTGGTTGGGGTGAAATATCCTTAAGTATTCCCAGCATGCCTAAAGGTTGCTGTTATTGTGCCAGTTTTTAAAAGTTGCGACCGTGATAGCTCCTCAAGTTTCCGACATATTGCTTTGTTACCCACTCTGGCAAAGGTTATTGAAAAAATAATCAAAAAACGTTTTGTTGTCTTTTCTATCAGCGCATAACTTATTGGGATCCCAACAGTTCGGCTTTCAGTCATCAAAGAGCACTAATGACGCCATATTTTCGTCCCTAGAGAATCTTTACTTGGGACTAAATGATGGAGAGGCGGCCGCAGTAGTGTTTTGTAATTTGTCAAAAGCATTTGATTGTCTAAATCATGAAATACTGCTAAGGAAGCTTGAAGTCTATGGCTTTAGAGGTGGGGTGCTGGACTGGTTTAAGTCATATTTCTATTAACTTCTTTAATATGTGCGCCTTAAGAAAGAGAAATCTGCCCGTCGAAGTATAGAATATGGAGTCCCATAAGGCTCGGTATTGGGACGGATCTTGTTCCTTTTGTGTATCAATGATAGTCTTTTTAGATATCAGTAGATTTTTTGGAACGCCAATTGTATTTTTAATGGATCACTGAGAGTACCATTCACTCTGACATGTTGCTTCCTGTCTGAAAGGTAGCTTTCAAATATTTTCAACACTGTACCCCTTATGCCATCCTGTTCAAGGACACCAACAAGTAGGTCGTGTGGGACAGTGTCGAAGGCCCTTGAAAGATCAATAAATATGGCTAGACATTTTTTATTAGTATTGAGATTTTCTATAATATCAGATGACAGGAAATACATTGCATCTGATGTACTCAATCCTTCAATAAAAGCAAATTGTTGTTTTGATATAATATTAAAAGTACCGAAAAACTGTACCAACATGTCCTTTAAACACTTTTCGAATATTTTTGCAAAATTACTGATAAGGCTTATTGGACGATAATTTTCAATGCATCTTTTTGACCCAGACTTATGTATAGGAGTGACTACAGATTGCTTAAAATGGTTAGGTACTATACCTGTGGTGAAAATTAAGTTTATTATATGTACCAAGGGTTTCAAAATATTTAAATGAATAATTTTTATAAGTTTAGAGGATATTTCATCAATGCCAGAAGCACAATCATTTTTTAACGTGACAATTTGTTTTATAATTTCTTTAGCTGTAACTGGTTTCAAGTACATGGATGCATTATTAGAAAAATCTTGTCGTATAGGGTTGTTTGGGGTTTTTATTTTATGTTCCAATTCAACGGCGACATTTGTGAAATATTGGTTACTGAAGTTAGCCATTTCTGTGTTATTATCAAATAAATTGTGGGTTCTATTTATGAGGGCAAGTTTCTTTCCCTTTTTTTGGATTGGTATTTGTGGCATCATTTATTAGTTGATACATTTTTTTTAGATTGTTTTGGTTTAGTAGTATCTGTTCTTTGTAATAATTAGATTTTTGTGTCCTAATCAGTTTATTGAGATAGTTACGGTAATTTTTATATTTAGTGTGAAGAGCCAGAGAGTAATGGTTTATTAGACGTTTTTTGAGTTTATCTCGATGTTTAATTGAAACAATTAGTCCATTCGTTATCCAGTTTTTTATCTTTTTCGCCTTTTGATTGATATTAAGCTTTTCTTTAGTAGATTTGTTTTTTAATTGTAATAATGTATTGAAAAACAAATTCATTGCTTGATCAGGGTTAGTAAAATTTAAAACTTCTGACCAATCTTGTGTTGCGAGTTTTTAGTTAAGTAAATTATAGTCAATGTAAATATGTTTAGCTTGCCCAGTGTCTGTTTGTAGATCATTAGATGTTGGTTCTTCTTGTGTGTTTATACTTAACATTATAGGTAAATGGTCCGTTATGTCACTATCTAGTTTAAAAGATTTGAATTTTATTTTATTTGTTTTTAATTTTAGCCTGAGAAAAATATGGTCCAAGCAGGTAGAAGATTCAGCAGTAATTCTTGTGGGTGAAATGATATATGATACAAAACCTTGATGTCCCATTACGGAAATGTACTTATTAATAATGTTATTTTCTCTATTTAAGATATTCATATTAGTGTCGCCAGTAAAAATCTCTATTGAATTAGTTAGTTGACCTTCGAAGAATGATTGCAAATCCTGAATAAAAGTCATTTCTGATATTCGGGGAGGCTTGCACACTGCAGTTATGCCAAATGTTATTTTTTTTACAACATCATTGATTCTATATATAGTAGCCTTGGAGTTATATATGAGTCACATCTGCGTCTATATCAGATCTTATGTATACTACAATTCCGTCGTTTTTGTTGTAGTCACCACGATTATAGTGACTATTATAACCTAAAATCTGATCAGGTTCGTTTTTTATTTGAAAGCATTGGGTTAGAATTATCACGTCACATACATTAAGGGAAAATTGCTCGAAAAGTAGTAAGAACTGATCAAAATTTTTATTTATACTTCTAATGTTTAGGTGCAAAATATTAAAAATTTTATTAGTATGTATATTATATTGTTTTAATAACCCTTCATGCACCAATTGCCCATCCAATTCCTCTCCAATTAATCCCAATTCACCTAGTAACTCATCTTCTGAAGGAGTGAACTTACATACAAAAACAGAAATGAATAATTCTCTGGAAAGTTCTAACCGATGGAAGAAATCGTTCGTAGAGAAATTTTTCATTACGTACCAACCTTACACCAATCAAAACAATAGGCAAAGTACAAGCATACTGATCACATTCCGCCAAAAAAACAATATAAAGATTATATGCCATAATCAATTTTACTTTTTAGTATGTTTAAGTGATACTGATACGTCAGGCACTCTCTATGATCGTCGGCTCCGTGATTTACATCATACTTTGTTTTATATTTACAATTTGCATTAGTACAATTTATACATTTTGGATTTTCTTCTTGACAGTCTCTTTTTTCATGCAAACCACCACAGGTAGGGCATCTTAGGTTATTTGGACACTCGTTACTTTTGTGGTATAGCCTGTAGCATTTAAAGCATTGAGTAACAGACAGATCCTCAAAGACATGATACCTCTCCCAGTTTATGCACAATTTCTTAAAACCGGAGTGCATTCCATAAATACTGTGCAGCTTCGATTTTTTGTTGCATAATAGATGTTTCAATTTCTTTTTCAGTCATTGCTTTGTCTCTACTTCATATTCGTTGCTTAATTTTGTTTGTGCTATTTGTTTTAACTTACTAATATCTTCCTTTGTATTACATTTAATGGTACAAGCTCCCGATGTAGTTTCCCTCAGTTTTTTAATACCAATTTTTAGTTCCAAAGGATTTATGTTTGAGGTTATTGCACGTTTAGTACAGTCTGATGATTGTTTTTGCCTGGGTTTTATTATTAAGCTAGGGGTATTTTATATGGGTTTTGGTCCTGGCAAAGCGTTTTGTTGTAACATACTTGCATAGGTCAGTTCTGAAGATTTCTGGCTCGTTGGTTTATTCCGTAGCATTTTAATTTCATTCTTCAATATATCACTTATTTCATCTTTGCTTTCAATAAGTTTGGTTTTGTCTTCTATTTGCTATTGCAATAAGGCACGAGTTTCATACTTGCAGCATTTTTGGCAGTGGAAAAACATGATTCTTTCTTTTAACTGAAGAACTCTAACTTCGGTTGTGGAAAGGTTTCCACATCCCTTACATATCTGTTTTTGGCATCCATCACAACTAAAGACATTAACATCTTTAGTTTTTTGCAAATATCACATTCCATGACTCCGTTTGTAGGTTATGTACGTCGCCGCGTGATTAAAAACATTCCGATTTTTTGGAATAAATATTCCTCCTTAGGCGCTGCAAACACTTTTAGGGAATCACTATGGCCTAATTTAGCTATTTAAGTCCTAAACACCAATTTTAGTTAACTTTATTCAAAAAAAAATTATCAGAAATTCTGAAGTGTAAAAATAAACAATGTATTAACGTAACCTATCACACCAAAGTATTATAGTAAAAAAGTTTTTGAAAACTAAAGAAAGAAAACGCCTTGACTATGAAAGAAAAAAATTACATATGTATCTGCAACTAAAAAAAAACAAATTAGTATTTTGCAGGTTCTTCCCACACTTAGACATATACAGAGTAAATTCACATTGTTTGCTGACAACTCAACTATACTGTGGCGTAGTAATGATACGGAAAACCTTGCTTCAACAATTAACAGTGATTTAGCCAAAGTAAAAGATGGTGCAATGCCAACTTACTTACCTTTAATACCACAAAGAAGAATAATAATTAACTTTAGGTGTAATCTGGATAATATTGTATTGGACAAGGAAATTATAAATATTGTGAAAGTAAATAAGTTTTTGGGACTTTACATCAACAAGAAATTAAAATTTGAGAACCACACATAGCAAATCTTAGTAGAAGGCTGTCGGCAAACTGTTATGCAATTAGAGTAATTTCTAATGAATTGGGCATGAGCTTCGCACGAAATGCATACTTCCCTCTTATTGAATCCCATTTGCAATATGACATCTGCTTTTGGGAGACTTGCGCTGGTAATCTGTTTAATATGATTTTCGTTCTACCAAAACGAGCAGTAAAATATGGATGCAAGGCTCATTTTAGAGATCCCTGTAGACCATTATTTTTGTCATATAAAATCTTAACCTTAACGTCGTTATTTATACTGGAATCGGTATGGTTAATGTATAAAAAACATAATAATGAGTTCAATGATGGTAGCTCGCAGAGAACTCGACAATCTTATGTTATCTCTCTACCAATCCCTTTCCACTACTCAGGTAAAGAACTCAATTCATTACAACAGCAAGAAAATGTTTAATCACCTGTCCTTGGATATAAGACAATTGCAGAATGAAAAAATATTCAACAAGGAAGTAAAACCCCTGCTGTTAGCGAAAGCTTATTACACTTTGGATGAACTCTTGTATAGCCAAATTTTAAAATTCCTGTTATCTTGTTTTACTGTTCTTCTATGTACTGTTTTATCCTCATGTATGCTGTATACTATGTATATAAGTATGTACTTGTAAATTTTAAATCTTCTTTTGATCTTTTTTCCTTGACTTGAGTAGTCATTATAGTATTTTTACTATTAAGCTTTGTACATTTTAAGCAATTCTAAACTGTTTGTCTCAGAGATGAAACTCTTCTCTTTTGTTTACACATCTGACATGTTTTTAAGTAGATATTAAATAAATAAATAAATAAATAAATATCGTCTTTATTAATGCATACACGAACAGGAAATAGATAAATAAATATCCATAAACCTACACAGAGATATGCAGTTTACAGGGTTGGAGCGGCGAAGTTTAACCATAGGTTACTCTTACACTTAACCACTCCAACCCTGCCCAATCGTTTAATTTACTTGGAGTTAACTAAATACCTATTGGAGAACAACATACAATGTCTATACAGTCTGAAGACCCAACAAGTAGGATTTATATTTATGTCTTAAGGTATTAATATTACAAAGTCTTAACTCTTGATCCAAAGAATTAAAAAGCGAAACAGCATTATAAGTAAAGCTACGTTGGAATAATGTAGACTGGTGTTGTGGCATAGTGAGAAATTCCCGATTTCTCAGGTTACGGTCGTGAATAGCCGAACGAAAAATAAGTTTTTCTTTTAGGTAAATTGGTCCATCATTGCGCAGCAATTTTACCAGGAAAACAATAAAATGAAGTTTTACTGTATTGGACATATTTAACCATCTAAGCTCATTTATTTTAGCTGATATGTGGTCGTATTTCCTAAGATTAAAAATAAAACGGCAACATGTATTCTGAACAATTTGCAGGCGGTTTTTAGTAACCTTATCTAAACATAAAAAATAAACTATATTGCAGTAGTAGTATATCGGCAAGATCAAAGATTCACAGAGTTTTTTTCTTATTTTGAAATTGAGTATATACTTGTTTGCATATAGGACCTTCATCCTCGCATAACTTCTCTGCAGGAGCTTCCCAACATGTGTCCTAAACCTTAAACCAACGTCAATACACAACATACATAAATACATTTTTGGCACATCCTGTAAAGTGTAGATCAACACCATCCAGCCTAAGGTTAATTTGTTGTTCCAATCTTTGCCGCCGCCTCTCTGAGCAAAATAAAAGGACCTCAGTCTTATTTGGATTGATCTTTAAGTTATGGTCTTTAGAGTAGGTAAGTATCGCTTCAAGATCAGCATTGAGAGAGGTGGTGGCAAGATTTGGTTCATCGGGATCAAAGCAATGGAGTAACTGAGTGTCATCAGCATATGCCTGTACATGCGAATTGGCAGCTGTCTGGAAAATGTCAAAAGTGTAGACTAAAAATAAAAGTGGCCCAATTATGGACCCCTGAGGGACGCCGGACAATATTCTTCTCGTTGAGGAATATTCATTACCAATTCGCACCGTCTGGTGTCTCTCACAAAGGTATGATCTAAAAAAGGAGACTGATACCTCATCAAACCCCAAATACTCCAGCTTTGCGCAGAGCAAGTCGTGATCTAAAACATCAAATGCTTTAGAATAATCAAGTGAGACTGAAATGACCGCCATGCTTTTGTCCAAAGCCCTAATGACGTTATCAATTAAATTAAGCAAAGCAGATGTAGTGCTATGGCCTTCCCTGAAACCCGATTGATGTATAGGAAGTAGACTATTATTGTTAAGATAACACAGGACTTGTTAATGAACAGTCCTTTCAAGTACTTTGGAAAGGACAGGAAGAAGGCTAATTGGTCGTAAGTCACCAGCATTAGTCGGATTTTTAACCTTGGGTACAGGACAAACTATAGATTGCCGCCAGTATCTGGGAAAGTAGCCACATTCAATGAAGGAATTAATTATGTGAGTCAAGGGATTCAATATTATGGGTAGACTAAGCTTAATCATAAAAAGGGTGAGATCATCACATCCAGCTGCATTGGAATTGATACCATAAACATGATTCCAAATAGTCTCAGGCTCGACCAGAGTAAAACAAAATTTTATATCAGCATTATATTTATTAGCTTCATAAAATGCCTTTCTATCATTGCAGTTGTTTGTTTTTTGAAACACACTCATGAAATAGTCATTTACTACATCTGGCTTCATTTGATCAGGAGAAATGCAGCCACCTTTTGACTCTGCCCCAGCATACACATTCATCTGTCTGAGGCCCTTCCAGAGGCGTCCCATATTCGGGTCACGCTGTAGAAATTCTAGGTAACCCATCTTCTCTCTACGAACAGATGCAAGAGTAAAGTTCCGAAGCCGCTTGTATGCATCCCAGGACTCAGGGGTCTTATTGATTCTATACCTAGACTTTGCTTTGTCACGCTCTTTCATGATTTGCCTCAGCGTAGGTGTAATCCATGGTGCAGGTGGCTTGTTCACTCGTACGGTTTTGAGGGGTACATGATAGTTAAAAAGGGAGGATAAATGTGATGACAGAAAATTTACCTTGTTATCTATATCCGTTTCATAATAAATATCATCCCATGGTATATCACACAAGTCCTCATAAAAGAGCTCCTGATTAAAATCACGATAGCTGCGAAACGTTACAAATTTTTGTGTATTTCTCAGTGTTGGTAGTTCAAGGTTACAATAGGTCAATCTATGGTCACTAATGGGTTCAGCAGCAATTGTATCAGAGCTAGAGAGAACATCAGAATTGTAAAGAAATATAGGATCCAGCAATGTAGAGACAGAGGGCGTAACTCTAGTTGGTTCATCTATAACCTGGGTAAAACCTAGAGAATCAAATAACTGTGATAGAGGGTTTGCTAAATTTAAAAAGTTTACATTTAAATCTCCTAGGACAGTTACATACTCATACAATGGTAAGATCTCAGGCAGTACATTGTCAAAAGCCCGCACACATTCCGGAACATTATTTCCCGTCCGATAAACTACCCCTGCAATTATAGTAACTTTACTATTTATTTTAATTTTAACCCAAATATTCTCTAATCCTTCAATATGTATTGCGTTATCCAAATTTACAATTTGGAAAGTAGTTTTGACGTAGATTCCCACGCCTCCCCACTACTCGGTCGCGTCGAAAAAACCTATAACCATTCAGGCCAATCATATCAGATGAAACATCGGGGTTCAACCAAGTCTCGGTAACGGCTATAACATCAAAATCATTACCACTTACCAGGTCTACAAATTCCTGAAAACCAGTAAAAATAGATCTAAGGTTAAGATGAGAAATCTTAAATATACAAGAATTAGTCCTAATATTATTCATAACGTCTCTTTGTACTCTATACAGGTTCACAAAAATAATCTATTCTTTTATTTTGTTCATTAATTAAACGTAGCAGCGAGGGACATTGTCTATCTAGGGCGTTATGGCTAACATCAAGGTTTGGGTTTTGCTGCAATTGGCACATTTCACAATTGCTGATTGACAATTTTTATACGAATGAGGGGAACACACCTTTTCTGCATTACAATTTTTTGCAAAATGATGAAACCCCATGCAATTGAAACATTGTAAAATGCTAACATGGTTAAAAAACTGCACCTAGACCATCCTAATTTTAACCTTCCTTGCTTTAGCAAAAAACTGTGAGTTTTGGAGTCCAATTCTAAAATTAAGTCAATATTTTTGTACCTGTTTTCAGACTTTTTTAACACTTTTATGCAAACGTTGTTTTCGGCGCCAAGATCATTCCATTTCACAATTAGTTTCACAACATGATCATCCGAATCATCAATACCTATGTCATCGCTGTTTATGTTTACGACTCTTAGTTTAGGCTTCTTCAATGTAGGTGACTCGACAGTATATTTTTGACCTAACTGACCCACCAACTTCTTACGTAAAGTATCTATGTCCTTCCTATCGGTACATCCAATGACAACGCCACCATTTGTGATTTCTCGAAACTTTGAGACATTAATATCTACGGGATCTACCTTTTGCCTAATATCCTTTTTTGTCAGCTTACTGTTTTGATCATTCTTCGGTTTTACCAACAATACTGATTCAGGTGTATTTCTTTTTACAACTTCGGCAAAAAGCTTTCCAGGGCGTATGTCTGTTGTATGACCATCCTTTAGCTGCTTTTCCAGACTATCTACTTTGATAAGCAATTCCTTGTTTTTCTCCTCTAGAAGAGCTATAATTTTGTCCTTTGCAGCTGCATTTTGCTTTTGTTCTTCCGTAACTGCTTGATAAAACAAATAGAAATCGCTTTTATGCTTATTGCACTTATCACAATAAAACTTCAAATATCTGCCACCTCGTAACTGCAAGACTCTGACCTCTGAAGCAGAAACCATATTAGCTACTTCAGTATGACATAATCGCGCCCTACATCCATCGCAACTAAATATTTCAACCTGGTCGCTAGTTTTCTTGCAAACATCACACTCCATGATCCTCAGGAGATTTTAGCCCGAGATATGGCAACGCTGTCGCCTGTTTCTTTGGAACCACGTTGTAAACAATGCAGGAATGTAATGTTTACTTTCTTAAAAATATCGAATATTTCCGAAACTTTTAGTTCCTCGGGTAATGCAGACACTTATAGATTACCGGATACTAATTTTATGCAATAAATATTTCATTAACTTAGAGAAAACACCGAAAACTTGCGCACAAAACAAGAAAACATCTGAGATGTTGCCAGAATTTAAATGGTGGTTAGGTTACATATTTCTATACTGGAATTTTAATTAAAGGTTTTTTGCTCTTTCTTCTAAATGTTTGTCTTGGGTAAAGTCATAAATTATTTATGTTTAGCTTAATAGAGGTAGTAGACGACCCCTCCTCATTATCTACTTAGTTATATGTATCTATATTTATATTTATTGTTATTTTCGTCTATTTTTATATTTGTTTATGTTTCATGTTCATCTTTAATTATTTTATATTGGATTGGGTTGAAAACGATTTCATTCTGATAATATATTGTCATGTCTTTTTTGTTATGTGCCCTATTATAAAAACTTGGGACATTTTTTTTTAGTATCATAGTCTTATTGAATTTTTCTCTTGTAAATTTTACTTCCTTTTATACAGCTTTGTCAATGAGATACATTGCTTGACACAATAAAGCATTTTTTGATTTGATATTTCGTATACTATTCGCCAGGTACTTTGCGACCTATTCAAAATTGTTTGTGCATAGCTCTCATTTCTGGCATCCTGTAACAGTCTGTTATATCTACCTTTTGTACTGTTGTATGCCTCAATGTATTGAGGGTTATTTCTGCTCAACACCAACAAAACATCGAACCCTCGCTTACAATCAATAACGGGAGGTGAATTATAATAGGACTTGTTTCTTGAATTTTTATTTCTAGAAACTCGGACAGGGAAGCAATGATTAAATAAAGGAATAAGTGTGTTCATAAAGACCTTCCACTGACCATCTACATCCCCATCACTCACCTCGTACAACATCTGCCAGTCCTGATCTGCCACAAGTTGCCTAAAAAGTGAGTTACTCTATTCACCGAATAATCCTTGTCTTATAGGTCTCAACTCCTCGTGCCCATCTAGATGAAAATTTACTTTCTGCCCTGTGTGGTCCGAGATATGGGTTTATAAAACCCTTACTGAAAAAAAGTTACAATTTGTATATATATTATCAATGCATGACCGTGCATGGCCACAAAATTGTGAAATCTAAAATGGTAGGAAAAATATTATAGGAGTTTAACAATGACAATCTGCTGAGTCATGATCATCTTTAAGGATATCTACATTAAAATCTCCTGCTAGGAAAACCAAAACATTTTCAGTGACCAATTTATCACATATAATATTTATTTTACCCAGTAAAACATTTTTATTTGGATAAGTAGTTCTATAGATTGACAATAATACTATTTTAATTTTATTTATTAAAATCTCGACCGGAGAACATTCAAAGTCCAGTTCTACACACATATTAGTAAAATCTGACCTTGGTTTCCTTCACCTCTTCAGATGAATATTGCAGTTCCACCATGTAGGTTTTCTTTATGGCAGTAGAATGAAGCAAGCTCATATCCCCTTAGATTGTGGGATTCCAATTGTTGCTCATTTTCCCAGTGTTCCCAGAGAGCAAGTGCAATGCGTGTATTGTCCTCAACTAAGACTTGCAGTTGATCTTGGCTATTCCCAATGGATAGGACGTTGTGGTGAAGGATATTGTGTTCTGTGCCAAGGCACGGTGTGCATCGTCCATTTTTGAGTTAAGACGCCTTCGAAGGTTCAGAAAATGGTTTATTTGTACATGTGGAGAATTGAAAATTACAAAAAAAGAAAAAAAAAACTAATTAATCAAAAATCGCAACAAATATTGAAGGTGACCACCGTCTGCAATTTACAAGTCTATACGCTTACGCACTTTTCGAACAGACTTCTCTTATACCACCTCTTATGCCTACAACCAAATCGCAAGATTATTGCCAAGCTTGACTTCTAAATCGAAGCTCACTGTGAAACAAACACTGAAGCAGTTGATAAGTTTTTTTAATGTTATTTTTCATTTATTTATTACGGGACTTGCCATTCATATATTTTCATTATACATTACTAAAAAAACTACAAAATATTATAAACAATGTCAAAACAGAACTATATATAATTCAATAACATTGAACTATCAATTATTTAAAAAACATGTAAGTATTAAAATAACCATGTCAAGAGACCAAAATAGTTTAACTAAACATACATAATGAGAATCTTAAGTTTAAAAGCTATATATCGTAGGAACTTATTTTGGACGCGCTGAATCCGGTTTACATGTATTGCGAAGTATGGACACCAAACACAAACACTACTCTCCAAATGACTTCTAACTAGGCCAATGTAGAGCATTTTCAGTGGATTCAGATTGTTAAAATCTTGATTGTGTCTCTTAATAAATCCTAACATTTTAAGACTTATTACAACACAGCTCAATATGCTCAACATAAGTCAGTTTTTGGTCAAACAAGACACCTAGATCACGAATTACCATGACAGATTCAATTTCATTACCATGCAGAGAGTAAGTGTTCACAGTCGCTGACACGCTTCTGGTAAATTGGATATATTTACACTTTTTAATGTTTAGGCTCATTCTATTTTCCCTACACCACACTTCAAATCTCAGGAGATCATCCTGCAATCACTGTGACAAATCTAAACAGTTTATACAACTAAATACCTTTATATTGTCAGCATAAAGCAATACTTCGCTGTGCTCAAAACAGTTAACTGCATCGTTAATAAACTAATTAAATAACAGTGGTGCAAGATGAGCCCCTTGTGGGGCACCAAATGTAGCCAAGGGAGAAAAACGAATTATTTACTTTAACTATTTGCCTTTTGTTGAATAAGTATGAATTCAGCCAGTCCATGAGCTTACCTCCCAATCCATAATTGTCTAGTTTCGTTAACAGTATCTCATGGTCTACCCTATCGAAGGCCTTCGAGAAATCAGTGTATATTAAATCCACTGAATAGCCTTTCTCCAAAGCCTGCAATATTGTATCCTGATATACAAGGAGATTTGTTGTTATCGACCTACCACCCATAAACCCATGTTCTAAAAGCAACAGTTTAGTGATCATTAATTAACGATTCATACAATTTAGGAATCTGAGTGATTAGGGTGATTGGCCGATAATTTTCTACATTTGATTTATCTCCCGTGTTCTTATAAACCGGCACAACATATGATGTTTTCCACGCATCTGGAAAAGTCCCACTACTTAAAGACTGGTTGAACAAAAGCCATAAAGGCCTTGCTAGGGAAAAAGCACAGTTTTTAAGAAGTAGAGGAAGAATATTATCAGGTCCTGCGCCTTTGCTGACATCAATTTTATATAGTTTTTCCAACACTAGAGATTCTAACTCTGCAAGAACTAATGGAGACATAGGCATTACTATTCATACTAAAAGTTGTACTGTGGGATGACGAACATGTGTAGACAGAAGAGAAATGTCTGGGAAAAAGATCTGCCATGTCATTCCCCTCTGTCGTCGCATGATAGCCATACATGATTCTTGCTGGAATATCACCATCTTTTGTCCTACTGTGAACAAATCTCCAGAATTTTTCTGGATCTTGCTGAACGCCCTCCTCTATATCTTGAATGTATTTTAAATAACTTGCACTGGATTGCATCTTACACTTAGCTCTAAGATCAACAAAAATCTTATAATCATTTAGGTCTCCAGTCTGTTTGTATCTTTTATGGGCTTCCAGTTTCACATGTATATTTAGCTTTAATTCATCATCAAACCATACAGAAAATTTAAATCTGGTTTTAATTTTTATTGAAGGTACAAACAGATTTACAAAATTATACAAAACTGAGTAAAACAGACTAACATTCTTATCTACATTCATAGATTCAAAAACAGAATCCCAGTGCACATTACCTAAGTATGCAGCTAGACTCACAAAATCATATCTCTTAAAATCATATACTTCATGTTCATACTCCAATACAGGACTAGACACATCGCAAGGCAATGTTATTTCCAACGCAGGATGATGACGATCACATTTAACTAGACATTCTTCCGCACACTTAACATTAATTTTGGACAGATCACACAAGACCAAGTCCAATATCGCATCATAAGAATTACGCGCCACATTACACTAAAATAAATTAAGGTATGACAGCACTCCCATGTGATTGTTACTCCACTGTACTTTAGGCAAGTTGAAATCGCCCACAATACAAATATGCGAACTTCTGCCTTTGACGCGGGGGGAATGTAAACACAGCACAGTGTTAGCTTGAGTTGCTCACTTTCAACCGACACCCATATTTCTTCCAATTCCGACAAGGCTGTTCTTTCAAGCTGAATTTTCTTTGATTGATAATGCTTATGGACAGCTATCAGTACACCACCATTGCGAGATTTGCCTGTCAGCTCTCGATTACGGTCTTCTCTAAATACAACATAATTCATAAAACCCAATTCAAGACTGTTGAAATCAGGTTTTAATGATCTTTCTGTTAGCATTATGACATCATAATTGAGATTAGATGTTTACAGAGTTCAGACATTTTAGTGCAGAGACCATTTACATTCTGATAGTATAGAGTGCAGCTAGTTTTAACCAATATTTCTGTTGCTACTGCTGACAGCTTCATTTCCATTCCAGTTCCCATGCGATATCAAGGATTTACGAAAGTCAAAGTTCCTGGGCACTATATTATCAGGCCAAAATTTGTTATTTTCAAGTATTTTACTGTGATTCATATTGACTCCAATTTTAAAAGAACGCGCTTTGTACTTTGTGCTGAGCTATTGTATTATAATATTTTCTCTTGAAATACCAGAGTGTTCATTAATATAGCCTTTTATGCAGTCAATAGTCACAAGCTAGGGCACCCGCCCAACATAAAACCAGGCCTTTTGTGGGACACCTGTAAAGCCTCTGTTTTCCTGAGAGGCTACGATATTAGAACTTCAAATTTTGTTGTTGGCAGGGACTTCACCTCTATGAGACAAACTTTGGTTTTGGCTAGGAATTGTATTAGCCATGGCAGAGCCCACCGCACTAGTCACCTGAGAAAGTGTAATGGGATGGATATCCGAATGTCCAATTGTTGGTCTGGTGGTTGTATTATTTTGTGGATATGGTGCAGGGATGCTCCTATTATTTTGTTTCTTGGTTTTGTTTTTATTTTTCCCCCCCTTAGATTCTGAAATATTTACTGCTGGAGTACTATTGCCCCTGTTACTATCTGTTTGCTGACCAACCTGAGAAACAACTGGGTTATCGGAAGAGAACTGCGTATTAGCAAATGAGTTTTGCAGTAACGTTTTTTTAATATCTATTATTTCATTTTGAAGCAGCTCAAATTTTGCTTCCAATATATCTGTTTTAACACAGTCTGGGCTATCTCTGACAAAATTGACTGGGTAGCGTAATATGTTTGAGAGGAATTATCTATTTGTTTAAGTAAAAAATTTTCATTTGTAAGAGATTTTACCTCATTAGCATAGGCTTCATTATCCTTTGTCAATGTATCAATGGTCTCTAACATATTTTTCTGCAGGAGCTCATTTTGTTTCTTATCATCGGTTAACATAGTACATTTTTGAATATAATTATCTGACTCAATCAACCCAATCACTCCTCTCCATACACAACTTGGGTGAAAAACATTACATGCAACAATATTTACGAAAGTCTTTATTTCCACAATATTTAAATAGTTTTTCCATTGTTAGAGTTAAAGTTTCAGAATTTTTTTGATGATAGTATCACCAAGTGAAACAGACTATATGTTCCGAAAATAACGCTGAAACTATTGAATTATATATGTGAAATGCACTATAGATTGTTTATGATTTGAATACAGTATTGTTATAAATTCCTTAACTTTTTTGCAGGGATTCCTATCGTTGCTGTTTAATACCGGATATATATATATATATATATATAAAAATTTACGATAGGAATGCACCCGAATCAAGTTGAAAATATTCGCAATTTTTTAATAAAGTGAACTACCGAAAATACAGGTTTAATACAGCGTTTATCACGAAACCTTGTTACGAATTAATAGTGTTAATATTATAATTATTTTTTTGTGTTTTGTTTTCCTCTTAATGTTTTCATCTATTTTGACATTTGGGGCTTGGTTGTTAATACCACTATCTAGTGTACCTTGCCCTTTTGTGTAATGAATATATTTTTTTTATCTTTACACAATACATGTTTTTTGAATTGGTGGCCAAAAATGTAGGTCGCTTTGGCTTATCCAACGATTCGGATAGGTCTAAATAACGTCGAGCTAATAAACTGAAATGGGCAGGAGCCCCATCATGCATAAACCACATTCTTCTTCCAACATTTAAAGGTAGTACTGGAAATACTTCTCGAAGAAAATGTTTCTCCATTTAATCTTAGTGGTAAAAAATGTGGACCAATTAAGTGATCTCCTAGGATTCCAACCCATATATTCAGAGAAAACAGTTAATGGTGATGAGCTTCACTTAAGGCATGTTGATTTTCTTTTATCCATATATGGTTAATATGGTCGTTAATAATCGCCTCTCTAGAAAAGCTAGCTTCATCTGTAAACAAGATCTGCGCCAAAAATTCGGGATTTTGCTGGGTGTATAGATCATCAGCAATACCACTGTGGTTCGCGTAGTGCAATGCGAAGATACATCTTTGAGAGCAGATTCTTTCATAAAGTGCTCTGATAACGACCAAGAGCGATAAATGCTAGGTTTGTTTTAAGTTAAATCATATTATCGACAAATGTTTTCTTAAGAGTTCTATTGAAAAGAGTCGCAATGTGAACTTGAAGCGAGAAAAAAAGTGTGCTAACAATAATAAACTTAGATAAACAAATTTATATAGGCTTAATCTTAAAGCTTACTACCAAAAGAGGTTTACTTTAGTTTAGGACACTTAAGTTCGAGACCTGAAGTAGTTGGGTCGCGCGAATTTTATATTTAATTGCTATTCAGGTATTTGTTTAAATTAATTTATAAATTATTTCGAAATTCCTGAAAATCGGCTACTAGTAACACACACATATTCAACACGTGTTTGATTGCCCCTATTTATCTGATTTTGAATGCAAATTAACCTTTAATAAATTAGTGCAGTTGTTTAATATAGATATAATAAATTTAACAAAAATAACACCTTATCTTTTACATATATATATATATATATATATATATATATATATATATATATATATATATATATATATATATATATATATATATATATATATATATATATATATATATATATATATAAATATATATATATATATATATATATATATATATATATATATATATATATA